>BKCP01007626.1:1987693-2010812 GCA_008636005.1 Striga asiatica | reverse complement strand
AAAAAGCAGCATGAAACTAGAAAATTCAACAGGCAGAATAGTTAACTTGCCTTGAACCATCTTCTTCGAGACAGGAGGTTCATTTTCAAACTGTGATAACTCGAGCAACACGCTGCCCCATCTTGTTAAATTCTGCAGCAACCCGCAAAACAAAGATTAATAAACTATAATCAAATCGAACACAAGGTAGAGGAAAAAAGAAACGCAGTCGTTGGTTAAAAGCCAGTACGAACATCGGCGTCCAGAGGGTTTTTAGCATATGTATCTTCTGCTGTACTTCGAGCAAGCTTAAAGAAAGAAATACGTTGTTCGATCTCGATCGACATATCCATTTTTCTGTCGACTGGTTTTCAGCTCGAATGGTTGATTTAGGTTTTTGTTTCAGGGACAAGATGTCCACCGAGGTTTAATTTTTTCTTCAACTAGGAGTTTTTCTCAATTTATACTAGTTCACGAAGACAAAATTTGGGCTTTGGAATCGTCAGTTGATTTATAATTGTGTATTTGGGTTTAAGAGTTGTCTACAAAGCCCAACTTTGACCGAGGCTCACTTTATGATAAGTGGATCTATAACTCATTAGGGAATGGTTAGAGGATTAAATAGGCAAAATTGTTAAGGGCTTGATTGTTTATCTAATAATTTATTTAAAATGAGTTATTTTAGTTAATCATCGTTAAATTTAAAAAAAAAAATAGTATGGTTAGTTGTTAGTGGAATTTTAAGAATGTATTAAAATAATATTTAAAATAAAATAACTAAGATTGATTTGATGTAAAAGTAAGAGATAAATGATTGTAGATGATAGGTAGTTAAAATTATGTGGGTGGATGAATAGTGAATGAAAGTTGATGTGTAAGAATAATTGGTTTGTATTATTTAATTATATGAATAATATTAAAGATACTAGGTTGAGTTAAATTTGAGTATGAAATAAATGTGAGTAAATTAATTTGTAAACAATCAAGCCCTAAACACTTTAATAAATTTTTAAATTTAAGTAAAGTCAAGGTANCATGAACCTAACTTTCGAAAATCGATGAATGATGTGTCATTTGATGTTGTTTCGAATAAATTGTTGCACTCAAAATCCGATCTGGGTTGCTTGCTAAGCAATGATGACATGGACAATAAGTTTATACCGCTGCAAGGACCCAGAAATCAAATGCACGTCTCCAGCTTTTAAGTCGATCTCTCCCTTTTGCGCCGATCTCATTCCAGGACTGTAGGCAGGTCAAACCACCGAAACTGTCTCCCTACATCGGCCAAATGCAGGACTATCTCGACTAAATAGAAAATATTGGTGTTGAAAGGGTTGCCGTCTAAAACCAGTTCGCATTGCCAAATAGAAAGGCAAGCAATTTGCAAGGACATGCATTGTCATGCATGTCGACAACCTCTAAGAGACTGCCACCTGTTCCATAAATAACATATTATATTGGTCTTCCCCTTCTATAAATAACAAACCCTCGGTGTTGAGAAGGGCATCGACAAATAGATGGTTGTAATCCCATAAAAAAGTTGACAGAGAACCCACATATCTCTAAAAAAATAACTAAATAGGCTTTCAATACATCTTTCTCAGTTTGAAACATTTTTCAATAAATCTTTGTAAAAAAGAGAGTTGGGAGTTGCCCAAATCCATCCATTAATAAACTCCCCGATGCAGACGCACCAAATTGTCGACCTTCTATTTATGTTCTAGTCTTTATTTTTATTTCCATCTTAAGACACCAGTTACACTATAAATTAACACACCATCGCTTCGATAGTAGCATGACGAAAACGGACGTCAACATGCATAACACTTAAAGTAATAAAAACTTCAAATTCTTACGTCGGATAACAACTAAAATTTCAACAATCATACATAACGATTGTGGATCGGGGAAGAAGCAGCGGCACTTTTTATACTGTTCATGGAGGTCTCAAATTCTATAATTTGAGGCAATAGATATAAAGGTTGAGATAGTAAATTTTAGGATTTTGGGCAGGAACACCGTGGAGATTTCTAACTACATTTTAAATTTGAGTTTAATATCTCAATTGCTTAAGGAACTCTGAAAAACATAATTTAGTTTGATCAAACTTTTATATTACGTAATTTAAAGTGATAAGTCGAGAAAAAGTGTGTTTTCGTTTTTTTTTTNTAAAATACCAAAATTTAAAAGTTGTATTTAATTTGCAATTCAAGTAAATGTTGTGGTCTATTTGGAAATAAGCTTATCTAAAAGAAAAGAAAAAAAACGAATAAATAAAAAAGGAAAAAGGGAAGAAGTTCAAATTTTAAATTTGAGCACAAATTAGCTAGACGGTGGAAAGCTGTTGTGGGCTCACATTCGTAGGTAAGGTCACGATAAGTTACGTTGTCGTTTTCTCAAACAATAATAAAATAAATAAGAAACTTTGTGGTAATGTGGTAAATAAAGCAAAAGGTGAAGGGCATCCGTTGAATTAAAAATAATGTAAATCGAGATAAATCTGCCTATCATCGTCCTCTGCTGCATCTTCCGGTCACCAGCGGCGGAGGAGGTAAAGGTGAGTACTCCATTTCCTCACTCCCATCCTAGAAAAAAATGTTCATTTGAAAATCCTAGTTTTCTGAGGCCAATTAAGTTAAATGTTTTTGAATTGTTAGGTCATTCACTGATAATCGATTGATTCGTGAATGTTCGGTGGAAAAAATGTTAATTTTTAATGTGTTTGGTGACGAATTTGCTGTCTCGTAGCTTAATATGATGTTAATAATCGGCATTCTAGCTGCACGAGCTCGAATTTCACTGTAGCTTGTTTTGCTTCAGTGATAGTCCGAAGAAGCTGCTCTTGAATTTCAAATATTTCGAAAATATTTGAATTTTGCCTTTTGGGTGATAGTTGATGTCGAGATACTTTTCAGTGTTCATTGTTTTAAATTATTTCTGAAGTGCTATCACCCAAGTTAGCTGGTTTTTAGGGAAGAATGTGATGTGAAGTTATTGTTTTGGTTAACTTATTGCATTAGTGGAGTTTCCCAAATTGTCTGGTAAACTTCATTAAAATCTTTCCAGTATGCAGTGATTTTCATGGAAGGTTATAGCATATTAAGAGTAGTTGTATGCTTGTTAGATGCTGTCTGCCTCTGCCAAGTGTGAACCGGGAGTATAAACTATATAATGTTTTATATTGGGTTTTATTGACGTTGAACAAGTGGAAAACATACGATATACTTATTACACTGTCGTAGCAGTGATTTGTGGTTGAATTTCTTAACAAGTCTGGAATTTCTTATTACTAGGAGGGTAATTACAATATATAAATATATATCAAGATAGGGTAATTTTTGCCCCACTTCATCATTTTGGGAGATGGAAGTGTTCAAAATCTGTTGCAGTCTTGCAGACTTCACTGCCGCCATTTTATGAAACTGTATTGATGTGTAGTTTAACTTCCTTTTTGCATGATGTGAAAATTTATGTTCGTTAAATTTTCCTGTTGTGCCTGTAGCTGTACCTTTAAACTAAGAATTAACAATTATCTTGTGTTATATCCTTTATTTGTTCAATGGTAATATCTTTTGCACTTCATTATCTATGAAGAATCATTCTGTAATTTGCATGATGCTGGTTAAATTGTTTTTCTTTCCTTTCTTTAACAAAATATCTAACAATACCATGGTTACTTGTTCTAAGGTTTCCATCATGGAGAGTCTTAACAGCTTTTGGCAGTTAGGCGATGAGCTTCGAGGACAGTCAAGAGTCTCAGAGGATCAAAAATGGTCTGTGGCTGCTTCAAAATTGGCTGAGCAGACCAGGTCAAAGCCCGAGCGCAAAATCAATGTAGATCTCTCAAAGGGTTCTGCTGAATTTAGGCCCAAGGATAATTTTGTATTTCAAGAAGACAACAGATTTGAAAATTTTAACTTCGGCATGTTAAACTTGGGGCCAAGGTTCAACGAAAATGTGACCAAAAGTTCGTTCGCGAATGGTCTTTATAATATGAACTCTGCTTATCAGAACCCAAATGTTAGTACCCCAGGAAATATTCCCGGAAGCAAATATAACAATATCAACATCATGAAGGAGATTAATGTTGTCAATACCAAAACTAACAAGGACGAGATCTCAAATGCAAATAATGCCATTGATAAAAGGTTTAAGACCTTACCAGCGGCCGAGACACTCCCAAGGAATGAAGTTCTCGGTGGATATATCTTTGTGTGCAACAATGATACAATGCAAGAAGATTTGAAGAGACAACTGTTTGGTAATTATAAATCTTTCTTCTCTTCTCCATTAGGCTGTTTTTACTTTTTACTATTCCTGGTATTGTAATTGCTTTAGTCCAAGCCATTTTGCTCATTGGTGTCCATTTATATCCAGCTACTTTTGTTAGCTTGTGTGGGTGGGTCAAATCTGATAACCGTAAATAATAAAATTTATTGTGCTTCTGTTCTGCCTAAATATGTGTAATGTGTATACTTCTGCAATTATTGATGCTTAACCATCATTTTGTAGGTTTGCCCCCAAGATATAGAGATTCAGTGAGGGCAATAACACCTGGTTTGCCTCTGTTTTTGTACAACTATACCACTCACCAGTTGCATGGCATCTTTGAGGTATCATGCCAGTTTTATTTTTAATCTTTTTGGTTAAATTTGGTACAATTACTGTGTCTGCAGACATGGTTATATGCAGCAGTTTTACAGTGACTGGCCCATATGCTATGTTTGTCTGACAAAATGAGAAAATACACTTCTTCTCGTGTTAAAGCTGAAAGGCTCTCCTTAAATTTTATTTATATAAGAGATGCCATACTTCAGCTATGACTTGTTCATTGTTCTTAATCATATGATGATCTTTGTCTCGACACTTTGTCTCGACAAAGTGTTCTTTTTGCTCACTACTTAAGTTGCTCTGCAAACTCTATGATTGACAGGCAACAACATTTGCTCACTACTTAAGTTGCTCTGCAAACTCTATGATTGACAGGCAACAACATTTGGAGGCTCCAACATTGATCCTACTGCTTGGGAAGACAAAAAGTGCAAAGGTGAATCGAGGTTCCCTGCCCAGGTAAAATGATGTTACTTTACCTTCTAACATGAGTTTTAATAATATTATGCTCTTACAACTTTGAATTATTTTCCGACAAATCTCGATTGTTGATCTTCAGTTTAATGTTGATCCCAACTAGGTAAGAATTCGTGTTAGGAAACTCTGCAAGGCTCTGGAAGAGGATGCATTTAGGCCTGTCTTGCATCACTATGATGGCCCTAAATTCCGCCTTGAACTCTCAATTCCCGAGGTTCGTTCGAATCATAACGTCATAAGAACTTACCTTTCAAGTATTCTTATGGAGTAGCTCGCACTATATTTGGGAAAAGAAAAAAAAAAGTATCCAAGTGGTTTCCAGCTTTTGGCTGAAAATTAAGTATAGTATCCAAGTGGTAATCCACATATGAATCACAAACGTTTGAATCCCCTTCAGGTGCATGTGTTCCATATCTTTTTTGTTTTTTTTTTAAAGTAATTTCTGATTCTGTTTTTGCTTCGACTTTCACAACTTTATTACCAACTGATTAACCTTTAGCTTTTACCACCATCATTAGATGCTTTGTTTTTTACTTAATTTTCTTTCAAAAACCCCCTTGGTATTTTATTAACTCGATCTGTCATTGCAGACTTTAGACTTGCTTGATCTTTGCGAACAAGCTGGTTTGCTGGATTCCGTTGCTGACATTAATCTCAGCCCAGCTTAAACTTTAAAAATTGTAAGTGGAGTGTGTGCATCTGGAGAAGTCGATTGTATTGCTTTTCAGAGATTTTCCGAGTAGCGCAAGCTTTGTTGGGCGGAAAAATCTGGTTGTGTGCCATAAGTTGTTGTTGGGATTGGCTTTTTGTCCAGTGGCCTAATAAATGATGATGTAATGGTATTATGTGAAGATGCAAACAGATTTCACTTTTAAAATACCCCTTGTGAGTTTTTTATTCATCTCTATGGACAACTTCGCATGTATAATGGAGGCTTGAGCGATGAGAGCCTTTTATCTGGTAATCACAGAATGTTCTTCTATGTTGGTACAAAATGGTTTCAGTCTCTCTCTCTCTCTCTCTCACACACACACACACACACACACAAACAAAACTGGGTAAGCTGATGCTTCGCTAAGTGTTGTGGCAATAGATTTCACAATTTGCAGGTTTAGTGAATGATAAGTTGATAACACAAAGTCACCAAAAAGAAATGACTTAATTACAAAACATCCCGAGTTTTCTTCCATATTACAAACACCCTCCCTTGAGGTCTGAACTTATCATTTCCAACCAAATAAGATACGAACACACACACATTTTACAACAAAATCTCGTCCTGGCTAGTTTTTCATTTTTCAACCTGCCAAGCAAAATTCTCATAAAAAAATAAAAAGGTCATTTTGTATTCAATTCCATCAAGTATCTCCTCCAACGAGACTCCATCCTGCTTTTTTTCTCAAACTCCCTTCTCTCATTCCCTTTCTCCTTTCCATTACATCCTCCCACCTTCCGGCCTCTGCATACATATTCGACAAGACAACATAAACCCCGTGATTCTCAGGATCCAAATCAAGAATCTCCTCAACCACACGCTCGGCAACTTCGATTTCTCCAAACTCCTTGCAAGCACTCAACAAAGCCCCCCAAATCACCACATCCGGCTTCCAAGGCATTTTCCTTATCAAATCCTCGGCCTCCAAAATCCTCCCCACTCGGCCGACCAAATCCACCATGCACCCGTAATGCTTTATATTCGGCTCAACCCCATAAACCCTTCTCATCGAGTAAAAAACATCACTACCATAATCGAACAATCCCGCATGGCAACATGCGGATAAAACTCCGAGAAGGGTGATCTCGTTCGGCTTCATTTTTCCCTTCTCCAACATTTCGAAATAACGGATAGCCTCCAACGCATGGCCGTGAACGGCAAGCCCCCAAATCAAAGAATTCCAAGTCGCGACGTTTTTCTCCCTCATTTCATCGAAACAAATCTTTGCTTTTTCCAAAGCTCCGTTTTTCGCGTACATGTTCACCACTGCAGTCCCTAGAATCACGCCTAATTCCATCCCTTTCTCCTTCATATACGCGTGAATTTGCTCCCCCAAATCCAAGCAAGCCGATTGAGCACAAGCCGACAAGACGGAGGAAAAAACAACACCGTTCGGCTCGAAACCGTTTGAAATCATTTCTTCGAACAGCAAAATCGACTCCTTGGATTGGTTATTCTGCGCATAGCCGCAAATCATCGTGGTCCAGATACTCAAGTTTCTCTCGCACATTTCATCAAACACCTTGCGGGCCTCTGGAAGCCCGCTCGATATAGAGTAGCACCTCACGAGCCCATTGGCCACGTGCAAGTTCCAGCCCAGCCCAAACTTCAGCACGTGCACGTGCACCTGCGCGCAGCACGTGACCGACTGTATGTGCGAGCACGCCTTCAGGACGAACGGGAACGTGTGGGTCCCCGGCGAGACGCCGCCGCCACGCCGCCGCATTTGGGCGTAGAGAAGAAAACCGGCGACGGGGTTCGAGCTGGCGGCGTGCGCCCTGATCACGGTGTTCCACATGAAGAGATTCGGCGCAGGGACACTGTGGAGGAGCCTTAGGGCGTGGCGGAGGTCGCCGGAAGGGGAGAGGGCGCAGAAGTTGAGCAAGCGGCTGGCGGCGTAGACGTCGTGGATGCGGGCGGTGACGATCATTTGGGCGTGGATTTGCTTGATCTGGTCCATTGATTTACATCGGTCCGCCATGAGAGAGAGTGAGGCGTTTTTCGCCGGTGGCGGTGAAGGCGGCGGCCATGGTGGTTGCCGGTGAGATAATGCGGTTATGTTACGGCGGTGGGCCAGAGGGGATGTTACGATAAAAGGTCTTCGCATTGGGGTATGCTGTTGAATGAAAGGGGAAAAGGTCCCAAAACCCAAATAATATGTATTAGGCCCAGTAAGGCGTACTTGGTTTTTATTGGATGTGGTACGGAGAAATTTCAGGCCTTTGTCAAGCCCCGCATGATTTTACATGATTTTGAATAATTTGTAAATTTAACATTTTATATTATCTAAGGTCAGAATTTATTACAAGGTTAGAGCCAGTTTAATTATAACTATTATTCGACTGTGCATTTGCACAATGTAAATAGAATATTATAAATTATATTTATGCTAGTATTAAAATTATCGGTTTTGCTATGAAACCAAACCAACCTTCTATATATAACAAATAAACCTACTATATTCTCTGATTACTTAAATAAACTAATATAATTTTATTAATATGGTAAGTTTATTTGTTGTATATAGACGGTTGGCTCCACTATGGAGCCAACTGTTGGCTTCATAGCAAAACCGTTAAAATTATAAGTTACACAATAATATTATATTTTAAACATAGAGTATTATAAGTTATATTTATACATATAATAATAAAAATATAAATAAGATAATGATATTATATTTTAAATTGATCATTGGTTAAAATAAATAGTACATAACTATTTGATTGCATATGAACTACTATATTAATTACATAAAATATAATAAATAATATAATTTTGAGAGATCGCCAATTTATTAGCTTAAAAATATTAAATTTATTATAACATTTGATTATGCGATTTTAAGGAATTTTAACATAACATTAAAATAAATTAACTTATTTAAAAATACAATCGCTAAATAAGATTAAAAAAAATATATAATATTAATTTTAAAATAAATAACTTTAGAAAAAAGTTTACAATATTTTTTTTATGTTTATGTAATTTTCATATATCATTTAGTGTAAACTATAGTTATTAGTTTTAATAACAACTATTATATGATATAATAAAATTATATAATTATTACTCCATTAATATAAAATGTAACGGTTTTGTTTTAATTAACCATAAAAAAGTGCAATGAAATATTTTAGCATTAATTAAATATGATGGATTAATAATAATAATAGAAGATTGTAATATAAAAAGATGGTAAACAATAATTAATATTGTTAAATTTATTGTTGGTAATTAAATATAGAGAGAGATATAAATGATAAAGTTTGTAACGGTTTTTAGAGGGAAATCGAAATAATTTTTATTAAATGTTTTATTAAATGCTATTAGCCAGCAATTATATATATAGATTAGAATAATCTTAAGGGGGTTTGGGATGTGTAAATTGTAATTAAATAGTAAATACACGTCACAACTCACAATTATGTGATAAGGGACAAATTTGAAAATACTGCCTAGAGGGGTTTTATCACTGTGTGTGATCCAACAGTTAAAACTTCATGAGCAAATTCGCAGTGTATTTAGTTAAAAAAACCAAAATCTTTACAAGTTAAAATTAAGTTCTCCAATGGAATCTAAAGGTTGAAGTTGAACGCTCATTCACATAACAAGCCGCACAAAATACAAATGCCGAAGAGTATTAAAAACAAAGCAAAAACTCAATTTGCAACGTGCTAACCTCACATAACAAAGCAGGCAGAAAATACAAAGGCCAAAAAGTTAAACAAATCCTCAATGGCTAACCTCACACAGGTGAGGAAAACTAACTGCACAACTCGATCAACATCCGACTGAGTTGAGTGATTTTTACAACGATAAGCTCCCAAATTGCTCGTTCCACTTTTCGTACGTACCGAGTTCACTGAGTGAGACAGAAGGTCTCACCTCTTGTAATGCTAGCTCAAAGTCCTAAAGACCAAAATTATCCAACTAAGGAAAAAAAAAAACTGCTATGAGATCAAGAATTTACTGCTGCAGTACATATCTCAGTTACCTGAAGATTTACTGCCCTCATATCCTCCTTCTGCAGCTTAGTTATCTCAATGCCCTGTTTCAGAGCCTCTCTCAGTGGGCCCATTGAAGCATCTTTCACCAAATTCTTCATGTCAGATCCCGAATATCCTAAGAACAAGCAAAATCTAAGAGTTTAAATTGCAGGGGAAAATGGTTATTCAGTGATTAATTCTTTTAGGGAAGCTAACTTACCTTCAGTTAATTTGCATATAGTATCGGTATCTTCATTCGAAAGGCTAAACAATCCATCTTTCGCCAGCAGGTTCTTTATGATCCAGGCTCTTGCTTCTGCACATATAAATATAAATTGCTGAGGATAAAGCAAACAGATTTTTCATTCGCTTTAAAATTATTTATAAATTGCTGGGTATGTTGTTGTTGTTGTTGTATTCTAATTTGGACCTGAAGTGGGAAGTGGAATGTACAGTCTCTTTGTGAGTCGTCGCCTTGCGGCCTCGTCAAGTTCTTGAGGCCTATTAGTTGCACCTGTTCCAAGGAGACACTAAGGTATATTGAAATTCAAACAATCAACCACAACATAATACACTTTGCAAAAATATAAATTTGTTTGGCGTCGTGTGCAAAATCGAATTCCTTATTGTTGCTATTGCACTGATTTTACTCGGATCATGAGAAAGTAATGCAAACTCTCGACAGATAAAAGAAAAATAGATAAATGCTACAACGTGTTTAACTCGAGAAATTTGCAATAAACAGTTGAACGAGAACCTATTAGCAGAATCTGCTCTGCCCCGCTGTCAAAGCCTTCCATTTCAATGAGGAATTGTGTCTTCAATCGTCGACTGGATTCATGTTCACCTTCCGATTTCCGCTGCAATAACATTAAATCGATCATTTTGTATTTCGCTTTTCCAAGAGGAACTAGTAAATAAAGTAAGCTATCCGGGGAATAAGGGTATTGTAGCAATAACAGATAGATGAACATGGGTGAATTGAATAGTGGTAGTTACGGTTTTTATAAGTGTACTGCTGTAACCAAACGTGAGAGATATTCTGAATTCTGAAACCAAAAGATGGGCATGCTAAGAACAAATATTTCTTTTACAAAAGTACAAGGATTGATAAGAATTAGAAACTGTGTACAAATATGTCATTTTTTGTTTTCAATGAAGGGTAAAAGAGGGTGTGGGTAACAAAATAGGGAGACATGTACCCAATTGAGAAACTTGATAGAACAAGCTACTGCCTATTTTACCTGAGACAGAAGAGAGTCTATTTCATCCACAAATATCACAGCAGGCTGGCGACAGCTAGCTACACCAAAAAGCGCTCTAACAAGCTTTTCACCCTCACCTATCTGCAATCATGATTTCAAAGTGATTGGACCAAATTAAAAAAACATTAGGCCCTTGCATTTTGGGCAGCTGCAATTTAACATGACATGCATGAACATGGACGGTGGACATATGTATGAGAGAATTTCCACTATCATGCTTATTATCTGTCGAAATTGCTATGGTTGTAGATAAATCTGAGCATAAGCTTCAAGCATACATCATACATCAGTTCACTAGAATTCTATTAAAAATTGAATAATAATAATACAAGATCAACAATGGTATTTGAGATCAATTTCAGAACTAAAAACCGCCGATGCAATTCATTGCTTCTGATCCCTAACAGAAACTCATAGTAGAAACGCGTACCCATTTACTTGTCAAAGAACTGGCTGATATATAGAAAAAAGTTGCTTTGGCCTCTCCAGCTATAGCTTTTCCTATCATTGTTTTACCAGTTCCCTGCAGCAAGGGAACAGGCATAATTAAAGGGAAAAGATAATTGCATCCAACATTTATTTAACGACATCTTTATACGTGTATTAGTACATACAGGAGGTCCAAAAAGGAGAAGACCACGGCCTGGCGAACGGCAACCTTTGAATATGTCTGGACGCAGCAAAGGCCATATTACCATCTCAGTCACACATTTTTTTGCATGCTCCAGTCCAGCTAACAGTTCACATATGCACACATCCCCAGAAAGTACAGAAAAAAAGTCAGGCCTCTTAGTGGATATAAATTCTCTCTAGAATATTGGGAGCACTGTAGAAATGACGCACCAATGTCCTCCCACCGGACATTCGGATCCCTATCCATTATCTCGTTGCTGACATGCTCAATAAGCCGTGGCTCTAAATTTCTCAACTTTTCAGGAAGCTCACCATCAGGGCCACAGAGTAACTCCAAACTACATCACATACAGAACTTTAAACCTTATTTGGCGTACATGGAGAGGGAAAGTAGAGAAGAGAACTGAGATTAACGTATTCTTTAATAAGTTGAAAAAGTGAGCTACAGAAGATAATCCGATGTCCAATGAAATATACCATCTTCTAGTTGAGTCATCCGGTGCATCGTCTCCCTTCCCCCCAGTTCGCGAAACCACATTGCCCATGTTACTTCCATTGGATCTTATTGGAGGAACAAAATTACCTCTCACTCCACGACGAGAAAAACCATAAGATTTGGCCCCATAACTCTTGTTAGTTCCCGCATCACTTTGTGGTGAGACGGATGCACTTGGCGACCCAGCTAAGCCTCGCTTTTGTCTGGCCTCCATTTCCTGTCATTAGAAACCAACATATAAATCTTCAGAAGATATTCGAACACTTAAGCTGAACTGATATCGATATTGTTACTTGTGTGATATTTTAGCTCATTCGAGAATAAGTTCATACCAGTTTTGCTCTAGCAGTAACAAACCCATTAGTGGAAGCATCCACATCAACTTCTTCAATCAGAGATGGGGATTTTATGATTTCATTTCTAGGGCTGAAAGAATTTCTATGTATCCGTCTTGTTTTAAAATTAACCACACGGACCTCGTCATCCTCCTCAGGTTTACAAGTGGTAAGCACGGAATGATTATTGGGATCATTGCAACTTGAGGGACCTCTTCCAGTAACGACACAATCCTCCGAGATCTTATCTTTCGTGAAACTTTTGCTATTTTCTTTAGAACCATTTCCATACAAGGATGTCAGTTTTGACTGTACGAGAATCTTTGAGGTCTTTGAATTGTCCTGCTTGTCAAGTTGTCTCTGACAAAAATGGTCAAAATTACATTTAATTGACAGCATCCAATCACTTGGAACCATTTTAAAAAAGCAGACAAAACATTTGACTGATGTCTGATGAGGATATATGCCATGTTATGGTGCAACCTACCGGTCCACCTGTGGTTTGTTCAGAGGACTGCTGAAATAGAGTACGAAAGTACTTGGACTCCTTAGCCTTCTGTATATCCATGTCACCTCTCTTTTTGAATATGCAGCTCGGAACTTTGCCAGCTTGCACGAAAGCTTGTCTATGGTTTTAGAAATTCAAATCACAGATGTCATTGAAAAAGATAAATGCATTTCATACCAATATTAGGGATAAATCAAAATTTCCCTTCATATGGTAAATATTAATAAAAAGCTTTTATGAATCACATGCCAATTCAATAAGACTAGTATTCCTATAATCACGACCCAAATACTTTTGGGCCAAACAGCAAAATTGTAAGGAATCAGTTCACAGACATTATTGCATTTCACATTTTGCATATTTTCATCCACTACTCCTAGGGATCCAAATGGCGCACACAGATACAGAGAACAAAGACAAACTAATTCACAGAGGAACTTAAACCTGCGAATTCTGAAAATCTCTGAATCCAGTACTATAATACAATTCCAATTCTACATCACGAAATGACGAATACTGTAATTTACCATCCTTGTTCGGTGTTCTATTACACGAGCTCAGCTGCAAACAAAATCATATCACTTATTTCTTCACATATAGCTAAAAGAACAAAATCCACAAGTTATCCAAGTTCAGGTTAACAGGGAAAGAGATGCGCTGTTACCGATCGGACTCAGGAATCAAGGCACGCCGAGACAAGCTCAGCTTAGAAACGGCTTCACTCCGGATGGGGCGAATGAAGGCCTCGTCCTCCGCGGATTGGGACCGCGAGTCGAGGAAGCCGATAAGACCGAGAGATAGCATCTGAGCCGAGCTAAAATCCCCCTTCTCTAGAGCCGCGTCCGCGCCGAACAACAGCGACTGGAGCCGCTTGAGGTTCTGGTCGAGTTCCTTTCTCCAGCAACCATCCGATTCGCCGTTGATTTTGCGCTCCGACGCCGCGGCTGAGGCTGAGGCGCCTGCCTTTCCCGCCATTTTTGCTGGATGCTGTGTGGGGAAATGTGACGAAATTCAAAATTACTCGGCGTTACGAGTATAAGCGCGCGCGTAGCTGGGCTGGTGGGTCATATTTATGACTTGCTCTGTTTGTTTGATGAGCGGCCCATCTCAAAGTCCAATAATACCCGAAGAACAAAAAAAAAAAGAAGAGAAAATTACTTCCTACATCATTAATTTCAGTTTTTATTACACAAATACATATATGTTATAAATATTAGCATTCCTACCTAAAATCATGTTATTATTTGTAGATATACCAAAAAACAATTTTTTAAGAAATCAATTTCTCTCCCCTAAATCACGTATCTCTTTCTCCTTATCTCTTCTTCTTCTTCTCTCTCCCTCCCACCCTTTTCTTTTCTCGTTATCTCACTCCTCATCACAAAAGAACAGAAGAAAAGGAATCTGAGAATAAAGAATTGTGGCGATTCCGCAAAGCGTCCGATGTACCTCGTCGATGGCCGCCACCGAACCCAAAGCTTTTGCTCAAAGACTTTAAGATTCTCCTCCACCGTCGCGACATGGCGCTTGCCCGCCTCTGTTCGTCCTCCGCTGAGGCCAATATCGATGTCCCGAATCGTGCTAATACTATTTCAATTCATGGAGATAACAAGGTGAATAAAATCGATGACGATAATCATGCGAACAATCACTGTTCTAAACCATATTTGCTACCGGAGGGGAATTTAAAGGAAGAGGTGAATGAGGTGATGATAGATGAAAGAGTAAATTCATTGAAAAAACCTATGGTATATCAGTATATGTCCCTGTCTGGGATCTGGTCATGGCTGCGGTTGACGGGAGTATATGTTGCGGGTATATACAATATGTTTTCAGTATATGTTTCTGTCTGGGATATATACATTATATTTTCAGTATATGTTTCTGTCCGGGATATATACATTATATACAATTAGTATATCTTCTGTATATGTTCCCGACAAATATATTGTTACTTAGTATATGTTATGTTTATAACCAATGGATATATCACATGTATATGTTGAAACAAAAAGAATTACGAAAAGATAAGATTACAAGGTTATTTCGTATATTTTCCGAACTTATATGTTTTCTATATATATTATGTATACAGAATGCCTTTTGACGAAAAACTTCTCAGAGGATAATATACACTCGAAATATACATAAAATATACACTCGAAATTCTTGTAACAGAAAATATACACTCGAAATATACAGGAAATATACATAAAAATATACGTCGATTTTTTTGGGGCAACAGAATGAATTTACAGATACTGATTCATCAAGTCATTAATCTGAGCGTAAATTTTGGGGTAATAAGGATACTGAGCGTAAATTCATTAATTTGTACTCACGCAATTTAAGGATACTGATAGATTTTTTTAGGTAACAGAAATCTTGCATTATCACAAATAATTTCCATGGTTTTGGTAAGTTAGAAAAAAATTTGTAACCGCTCGTAATGTTGCAATAATTATTGAATGGCTGTGTATACATAAAATTTTCCCAAATTCTATTACACACAGATACAAGCTCAGCATAACTACGCAAATTTAGCATTTAAAACTAAATTGGGGAAAAAGAATGGAAACTTGGATCGAAAGACCAAATCAAAACCATACGTAAAAATCAGAAAAAAATTGTGTTCTCCGCTTGGTCGCTCGGCGACTCAACTATGGAGTCAAGTCGATTTTACCAGCTCTTTGATCTGGTTTTGTTCGACTGTACGTTTCACTATATGATGGGCCTTTACTAAATTTTCTCTTTTATGCTAATGCAAAGCCCGGTTAGCCCACTCAAGAGCCCAAATATAAAGCCCATTAAATTTCAGAAACCAAAACCAAACACACTGTTACCAACACAACCCTATCCAGATGCGCAATCCCCCAAATCCAGTCTCCAATGGCGACCCTATCCATTCCCAAAATTTTCTCTCTCTTCACCCCATCGAAACAGCCGCCCCCGCGGTCGCAAATTTCTCGACGGTCCCTCGTGTCCGCCGCCGCGACCGACCAACCCGATTGGTCTCCCCTCGTCCTTTCCGATGAATCCCAGTCGTCGGTTTCCAGTTCGTCCGACGTCATGCGCGTGGTGTGCCCCTCGCTCGCCAACGCGAACATATACTTCAGGTCACAACCATACAATGTCGAGGTGATCGTCGGCGATGACGAGAACGATGACTGGGTCGAACGGTTCATGAGGGAGGTCGCGCGAGCTGGCGTCCTCCAGGAGGTGAGGCGCCGCAGGTATTTCGAGTCAACCCAGGAGAAGAAGAAGCGCAAGTCTCGCGAGGCCGCCAACCGCAACCGCCGAAGGTTCGTCAACTCGATTTCTTTTCGCCCCGTTTTACTTGTTTCTCATCCAGTTTTTACCTCTTGGCATTTGTTGTTGTGTACTGTTTTTTGTTGGGTTGAAAGTGAACTTGTTGATCTTTTTTACCTCTCTTGTTGGTATTTTAGCTTTAGGTGCATTTAATTCAATATCTTTTTTTCTCTAACTGTTATTCTTTTGTTAGGTTGCCTACCATTAGATAGCCATACCCTTCGAACGTATGTACATACTTCGCATTCAAATGTCAATGTAAACAAAAGTACGATGTTTATAGGATAAGTATGCATTTTTTTGATGATTGCCTATTGTAAGTAGTCTAACAGTAGCATTTGTGCATTATAAATGGTTTCCTGTATAGGCTATCACACTTATATCTACAAAAAATTGTATGTGATACTTACTTTCAGTTGCTGATTAAGCTTGCGTTTCTTTTAGTAATCGAGTTTCCTTTTTTGTTTATCTTTGCACGTTTGTGATCTTTGACTTTGCACAATGGACTCCTATATTCTGCATATGGTCGTTTTTTTTTTCTTTATATAAATGTGTGTATATGTTTGGGCCAGAAAATCTACTCGATGAATACTTAACCTTGGGCTTTTTGAACAAATCTGATGCTTCATTATTCACTTTTTTTTAGAAATTGTCGATATGATTGTTCCAGTTCTAAGTTATTTGCCTTGCAATATGCATACAAAGGCAATGTGATCATCGGATGTCCATTTAATCTAATCTTTTAGTTATTACAAGGACCCCCCCAACATTTTTTGTGTGATTCTTAACGAATTGTAATTGTAATATGAAGTCATAGTTGGATTGTTTTTTGTAATCAACAATCCCCATATTCTAGTTAAGACTCGGACAAGGGCTGCAAATTGATTTCCTGGTAAGTTTCTAACTCATCGAGTAATTTTATTGTTGATCATAACAGACGAACTCAGGCTAAGGCTAGACCACCGCCGTTTGAATGGCCAGAGGATTTGAATGAGATAAGGGATGATTTCTCGGATGACGATGATAATTGGGAACCCTATGAAGGAGAGCTTCCCTACTGTTAATTAACAACCATCGTGTATTTTATTGTCCATTTCGGTTGAATAATGCTACTGTTTATTTATTTTGTGTTGTCTTTGAAGTGTGTTGATATAAGTTTGAGACTTTCATGGGATTTCGTTGAGATTGTACTGATGACATCAATTTGGAATTTTCACGTTAGTTGCAACATTTTGGAAGGTGGGTTGATTGTGTTTTTTTGGCTGATTAAGCATGTTCTATGGTTAGAACTTTTTGTTTTTTTTTTTCACCAAAATGTAATTAATTGAGAATATTTTGAATCAACAAAAAATACAAGGACTACAATAGTTTAGTTTAATACATTTCAAAATTTATTCTATGATCTCTTCGAGTAGCAATATGTTTCAGTTTTGTGGCATTTTGTACAATATATTAGCATCTTTTATTGTTGTATTTTTTTTTATTTAAATTGACATTTGATAATTGTATAACTATAAACACCTTTTACGTTTATTTTGAAACTCAAAAATAAAAAAATATATATATTTAAAAGGTCTAGCTTATTTATGATTATATTTTATAAGGGTATGATTTTTCTTAATCTTTGTTATATGTTTCTAGACAAAACCAAAAAGAGAAAAGGAAAAAACAACGCACTTGCGAATTCGAATTATAATTCTAATTGATCGAGTTGTTAGCAAACACATAAGATTTGGCTCGTGAAATATTGAGTTTGATTTGTTTATTCATTTAAACAAGCCAAATTCGAACAACTAATTAAATTAATTTATCAGTGAATAAATGAGTTTTAAGGAGTGTACAACATTTGTTGCCAACTTCTCTTTCTCTTAATTTGATTTAAAAAAGGCATAAAACAATCAATAGATATGCATAGTTTAAAAAAAAAGTAAGATATGTATTTCTGTTCAAAAGTAGAACAGTTGACTTGGTCCAATATAGCCTTTGGTAATAAACAACAAATTGAACCGCATAAATGAAAAGAAATAACATAAGCTTTAAGCTCACAAAGCAAGCCAATAACACTAGAAAATATGTACTGAATACTGATAAAACCTGGATGAGGCTTTTGTTCTACACAAGATTACATTGAATTACAAGTTCTCAATCTTTGTACCATAGCAGACTTTATACATTTTGAAAGCAGATAAACTAATAGCAACAAATGCCTGATCGTGAACCCGAAAAAAGATCAATCGTCAGTGCCAAAATAACGATCACCAAATTCCCCCATACCCGGTATAACACGAAATTCTTCATTCAGTGCCGCATCAATCTCGGACGTCACAATTTTCAATGATGGAAAGCGTTTGCAAACACAATGAATTCCTTCGGGTGCCTACGAATCAACAGATGGCGAAATGTAAGAAAATGAAACAATATATAAATATGTCACTATACACAGTTAAGGAATTGCACAAATTAACTCCTCACCGAAATGAGGTTTAGGAATATAATGTGAGATTCGGGTACTCCTTTTCGTATAAGTAACTCAATCGCCTGGTTAGCTGAGTTACCTAGAGTGCATAAATATCGATATTATATATTTGAAACAAAAAATAAAGAAATAAACAAATAAAAAAGTATCAATGTTGAAGTATCGGCATAAATTTTATCTACCTGTTGCAAGAACAGGGTCAAGGAGGAGAACATGGCGTTCAGAGATATCGTTGGGAAGCTTTTCATATATAAGCTATACAGTCATCAGAGATTTTGAAGTAAGAAAAAACAGAAACCAAATTTTGTGACCGGCCATTAAGATCATGAGATAGTATGAGAAGCCTAATATAAAGAGAAATAAATAAATAAATAAACCTGCTGCCCATTGTCGCCATCACGGTGGATCAAGATTTTCCCTATTTTGATCCCCTTGCAACAGGCACGTAGTGCATTTTCCATGCTTTCACCACTGGGAAGAAAGACAATAAATATCTTCACTTTGCTATATAACTGAACCGTAAGGTATCAACAAATAAATATATTAACAAACCAGGCCTCTTCTAAAGGACAAATCATTTCGGCCAATTGATATTTTTAAACATCACCCGGAAAGTATCTCCTTACCTTCGAATAATGGAAACGCCACACAATTTCTTGCAAAAGTCAACACCAGTATACAATGAGTCTGCATCAGGAACCCAAAGAGTTGAAGAGAAATGAATCGATAAATTTCTACAAACATAACACCCAATCATGAAATCAGATATAAAGTAGACGAAATAGCTTTAGAGCATTTCATATCAGAATACATATAGTACCAGTTGGAGTGACAATTTGCTTCTCAGTGAAGGGTAAATGGCCAAGACCATGTTCCACAACCTGAAAATGTTTTATATAATTGAGTAAAAAAATTCCATATTTGCCACGACTTTGTAATTGGGTTGACTCTTAAGGGGTTAAGAGGTTTCATGATTACCAGGCGAATAAGCCGATCTGAGTAAAATACAAAATCATGTTTTGAAATGTCTCGGTCTCGAATCAGGGTATGCATGCCTCTTATCTGTAAAATAGAAGTCACTGGATCGTGTAAGGATAAAATAGCATTCTTTGCCTTCAACCAAACAAATAAAATGATAAGTATCCAATGAAATTGAGAAAACTTATGTGATAGTCCCCTCGAAAACAGGATTTCAAAATTTGAAGTGAGCTAGCATCAAACCTAAAACAAGAATAAAATAGAAAGCATACCTGGAAGGTCGACTGTATAACATACACATTTGGATATATTTTACAAAGATTATGTTGCCCGAGCTTGGTGTGGATATGTTGAACAATCAAATCAATAGCAACATGATTGTCACCTCCACGGGGTATAATAACATCAGCATATTTTTTCGAAGGCAGAACAAAATCATCAAAAGCAGGCTTCACAAATTTTGCATACTGTATCCAAAGAACAATATTCATCAACAATACGTGTAGTAAAGTTGCAAAATACAAATATCAAAGCATGTACAACGGAAAATCGGATTAGTTTAGTATATCCAAGTAACAGAATTACAGTAAGAGTATTTAGTTTTTTTATTAATGAAGAAGATGTTTAATATATCACATAAAGGAGTCACGAAGAGTGTTCAACGTTTGCTCAACTAGGTTAAAAAGCATATGAAGAAGAATGGGAGGGCAGTATTAAGCAGGATAAACTAGTGACAACTCAGCCATTCAATTTCAGACATTCCAGGGCAGGAAAAATAAATAAACGATATGATTAACTAAAAAATAGATAAATGATATGATTAACTAAGGAGACAATAATGAATTAGAGACTCGCCTGTTCAAGGACTGAGTTTATGTCCCTACCCCTCTCAACAGTATCGCGCCTTATTCTACGAGCAAGCCTCACATCAGCATCTGGCCTCACCAATATAGAGCCACAAAAGATCAAACTAGTAACAAATTCAATTCATACGTCATCACAAAAGATGAAATAGTAAACAAGTTAACCAGTACCAGTGTCAACAAAAATCTTCATGTTCATCAAGTTCCGAACTCTTTGATCATGGAAAACAAGGATGCCCTCCAGTATGATAACATCAGATGCATTCACCTGGAGGCATAGTATATCAAAGCGTTTTAACAAATCAGAACCAATCGCACTGGAAATTGATCAGACACGTTCAACAAATTGTTATTTTCTACAATACTATCTTCCAACTGTATCTATATGATGGCCCATCAAAGCAGACCAGCAAACAAACCAAAATCTGCTCGCTACATCCAGGAAGTTTACAATATTTTGACTTGAGGATGTGTACCTGGCGGAAGCTTTCCGAACTCCTCTGATGTGATTTGAAATCATAAATTGGAACTTGAACTGGTTTTCCACACCTCAGCTCTTCGACACACTCAAGGAGCTGCTCCGTGTCAAAGGCATCTGCAATGTAAATTTCAAATTAATTAAAAGAATTTAGAAAATCATTTAGTTCCAAACTAGGCGAAAGAACTCAGATTAAGACAAGCAAGATCAACATTGAAATATGTAACTAGCGTACCTGGATGATCAAAATTGTACTCATGCACATGCTTCAACTCTTCAGGAGTCAGACCACGGTAAAAAGAATCCTGAAGTAGAAAACAAAACAGACTTTTCACCATTCTAAACAAGCTACCTCAAATAGTGAATTTGGAAAAATAATTGAAGAATTTTGCTCAAAAACAATAATAAATAAATAAAATAAAATAAAAACGCCTAAATACGAAAACGCATAAATGTGAAGCACAATCAAAACCTGATTGACAAGCACTACACGATGATCGTGAAGCTGTTGAATGATCATATCACAAACCGTCGTCTTCCCAGACGCCGTCCCTCCCGAAACCCCTAAACCCACATAACGAAAACCACCAAGTTGGAACACGAAGCATAAGAAAATTACAAACAGTGCTTGCTTAACCTCAATTGAAGAAAAAAGGAAAGCAAATTACCGATCACGAAAGGCTGCTTGAGCGCGACGGCGTCGGCTAAGGGAGGAGGAAACGCCGTTGGAGTTACGGCGCCAGAAGCGCGCGGAGAGGAGGAGAGAAGGCCGTCGAGACGTAGGCCGGAGAAGTGGGGGCCGGAGGCCGCCTCCATGACGTAATCAATCGCCGTGGTCTCCTCCGGCATCTTTGATTTTGGGGGTTTCACAAGTCCGAATTTTGAGTTATGTTCGATTATTTTAGATGTGCGCTTAGTTGAAAACAGCTCGAGTTCAGTTGGATAAGCTCGACTGTTTATTAATAGGAACAATAGTTAACTGTTGAGCTAGTTTACTAAGCTTGTTAAGACTTAGTTCGTTAATCTTAATTAACAAACGTAATTTGAACTAATTAATTAACTTGTTTAATTGACACTGAAGTTCGACTCGTTAAAGTTTGGACTTGATTGATTTATCTAACAAACAAGCCAAATTTGAGCTTACATAAATATTCGGTTCAACTAGTTAAAACTTGAATTTGACTCGTTAATATTGATTAACAAGCTTACCTTAAACAAGTTGATCGACTTGTTTAGTTAGCATTAATAAAGCTGGCTAATTAAACAATCAAAGGACAAAAAGATTGGTGTTGTGAGAATATTCGTAATCAGTAATGCTAAGGAGCCAACAACCAATGAGACAGTCACATGGAGTTGTCTCATTGATTGTTGGCTCCATAATGGAGCCAAAAGTTGACTCCTTAGCATTATTGTATTCGTAATGGCCTTTTATCTTGGCACATCAAAGATTCAAAATGTCAGTTTTGCTATGAAGCCAACAATTGACTCTATAGTGGAACCAATCTTCTATATACAACAAGTAAATCATACTGTATTCTCTAATTAGTAATTACTTAAACAAATAATAATAATTTTATTAACATAGTATGATTTACTTGTTGTATATAAAAGTTGACTCCACTATGGAACTAACTGTTGACTTCACAGCAAAATTGTCAAAATGCATACAAACTACACACAATAAAAAATAACAGGAAAAATTGAAATCAGCCGCTCGCATACTAAACTGTTAAGAAAATCATATGCCTAAAAATTGCATATTATACAGAAAAGAAACAGAAAAATTCCCATGGATAATTTATAATCTTAGAAACAAAACTGTCTTGTTTTCAAGTGGACTTACTAAAACCTCATGAAATACAATACCAGCAGCATTTCTTAATGTACATCTTCAGTCACTCAAAACCATAGAACTCCTCAGAATAACAACAAATTCCCTTCAGAAATTGGCCTATATTAAAATCACACACACCATATACATAAATTATCCATTAAACTCAAAAACAC
>BKCP01007626.1:1937067-1980497 GCA_008636005.1 Striga asiatica | reverse complement strand
AATATATATATATATATATATATATATATATATGTAAACTATAAATATCGTCTAGTTCACCAATTAATGTAGCAATAAATTATCATACTATATGTTGTGATATCAATATCGTCTAGTTCACCAATTAATGTAGCAATAAATTATCATACTATCTTAGGCTGACAGACACATATTTTACATGAAAAAAATATTCTAATTGTAAGAAAAGGCAAATTATTAGCAGGCTTTCATTGATAGAATTGTTAGGTGGAACATGAATTTACCATTATTAGGTATCAACTATTCAATCAAGCATCAAACTTGGGAAATGTTTTAACTTAAACTATACTAGTACATTACCCGTGTATGTAGATGTTGAATTATAAAGCTTTTGTAAAAAATATTTTTTTTTTCAAAAACTAAAATAATTTGATTTTATATAAAACATTACTTTGTATTTTAATTAAATTGTCATATTATATTTTTTTAATCATAATAATTAAATACCCATACATTAAATGAAATTGTCTCGTGTTGAATTTTTTTACTTATATCAATTAAAAATATCGATATTATTTACTATTATATAAGTACAAAAATATATATCTTAAATAAATAAAAATATTTTGTTGATATGTATATGTATAAGTGTAGAATAAGTTTATTTAATATTAAGCGAAATAGATTAATTTTTTTTACTTAATTAGATGCCTAATACATCAAGTGTCGTATCAGTCGTGCTTCACAGTTTTTTAACTTTATATGTAATTTTAGAATTTATATAATAACTATTTATTTTTATTACATTGACAACACACCAATTAGATTTGAAATAAATATCATTTTTAAAATAATACATACCAATTTCTATTACTTTATAATATAATTTATAGTTATTTGGTATATTTTAATTTAGTTTGATAAATAAATTTAAATTTTATCTATAAGGATATATATTACTGTTTTGTATCAATTCATAGATAAAAGTATTTTATATCCTTATTAGTAATAGGCCTAATTCATAGGTAAAAGTATTTCATATAAATATATATATAAATAAATAGTAAAATACAAACGGACTTCATAATATCAATTCAAATGCAACACACTAATTAAGATTTTTTTCTTAAACAATATTAAGCCTATTTAATGGATGTTATGGGAAATGATGGAGATGAAATATGAAGAAATACTGTGTATTAGATAGATGGTTAAAAATGGAAAAATATGAACAAAATATCTAAAACGACATTTATTTTATCAATGATCAATTAAGCCAAAGTGACAAATAATAAAAATAGGAGGGAATATATATTATTATATATTTTAGTATGATACATGTTACTTGTGCGACTTATATGTGTTATATTATAATAAATTTTGTACCTTATAACATATAACTACATTAAACATAAATATATTAATTGATAAATAATTTTATTTTCTAATTAATTATAATAAATAATTTAATTATTATTATAAAGATAAATATAATTTTAGGAAATGATATTAAAATACAAGTAATACAAATATTAATTTATATTCAAGCCTAACTCCAAAGCATGATTTTTTGCCAAATAGGATTTCGAAGCATGAGAATTTGTCACGTATATCAACTTTTAAAATATATTTGCAATTCAATGGTTATAATAGGAAATAATATTAAAATATAATTAACACAAATATTAATTGATAAATAATTTTATTTTCTAATTAATTTTAATAAATAATTTTATTATTATTATAAAGATAAATATAAATTATTTATTTTATATATACAATATAGATGTAAAATCGAAGCTCATGAAAAGATAATTAATTTGATGTATTATATATATAAAACCGATAAGAAATACAAAAGTTATCAACTTTTAAAATATATTTGCAATTCAATGGTTATAATAGGAAATGATATTAAAATCTATACTTATATAATAAGAATTAACATTTATCCAAAATAGTAGGTCAAATTATGGTCAATGTGGGATTTGCATTAAATATTTTCTAAAACTGGTAATTTTTTATCCTTTTCACACTTCTCATTAATTATGTCATTTTCACACATCTAATTAATTCATTAATTACGACATAATTATCATGAATCATTCCGTCTAAGCTTTTATCGTTAAAATGTATAGCGATCTGTTATGACCTTATCCCATTGATATTTCCATGAAGCGTGCTATTTTTTGGTAACCACTCTATATCAATAACCGGATATTTGGTTAATGATAGCACACGCCTTTATTTCAAGGAGCGGATATTCTATGACCTTTAATTAATCTGAACTGATTGCCTTGACTTTTCAATTTTTAATTTTTTTTTTAAAATATTTCGACTTAAGATTCGGATTTCATTATACAAGTCATCGGATTGTTTGAATGAAAATGAATGAAAAGAACACCAAAAACAGGTAGCCTTATTCATATAACCAATCCTAAAATATTAGTTTATTCACCAAAAAGAGACAAATCCTAGAAATCCTAAAATATTAGTTTGTTCACCAATCCTAAAATATTAGTTTGTTCACCAAAAATATTAGTTTGATTTTTAGGATTTGTCTCTTTTGAAAATATTAGTTTGTGATAATGAGGAGTTAATCAAACACATAATGTTGGCTACAAGGAGGTTTTTAATAATATATGATTGTTACTGAACTTTTTATGATTCAACAATGTTTCTATGTATTTTAATGATTTCAATTTTGATCCTAATGCACGTGAGGTTATATTATTCTTCCAAATTTTACATCTCGTGCATCGCACGGGTTACGTACTAGTATAATTAATACAAATAGTAATTTATATCCAGGCCTAATTCCAAAACATGATTTTTCGCCAAATAAGAGTCCGAAACATGATAATTTGCCACATATACTCAGCGCGCATTCTGAAATTATATAGAAGAGATTCGGTCACTCCTCCGTGAATCAAAATTAGTTAAAAAAATCAACCCCTGTGATATGTTTGCTCGTATTGACATGTCATGGTTATGTTCATTGTTTAATGCTACAAAAGCTTTGGTTTGGTACTTATATATCTCAATTCCCAACTAACTGATTTGTAATCAAGTGGAAAAAAAAATGTTATATTTGCCATTGATTGAGGAGACGTCAGAAAATTATTCAATATAATTCACTAGAGACTCACGTGCTTTCTCTAAATATTCTCAAATCTTATATTTAATTAGGTCTTATAGAAAAAATTCATCCAAGCATTATTGTTATTATCATTTCAATGTAATTTTACATACTAATAAAAATATTTATATTTTTTAGGTTGACTAATCATCCATCATACATTTTTAAAATACATAAATATTTACACTAGGAAATATCCAATATCCAACCTACACGGACGAGCTTGACATTTGCCTGACCAACCCATTCAATCTCAGTCATATTTGGGTTGCCCGTTCAGCCCGTGGTCTAACCCATTTTTGTAGTATCATATGAACACCATTAATGTACTACCATATGATCATATGCAATTACACCACACTTAAAGGACCTTAAGTTAAGCTTCGACGATATTTTAAATGGGCGGGCCACGAACCATGAGTCTCACTACCGAATGTATTGAACTTAAGTGGCAAACTCGAATGGTTTGAGATCCTATGTGACAAAATTTCACACTTCATTATTTGGCTTAGATAAATTTTAATTTACTTCAAATCAGAAAATAATTAGGTTCGGATTGTCCATAAATATGTTGATTATTTATGGTCATGTTACATTTATTAATTGCGTTTTATTGTCATTTCCTATATTATAATCATTGAATTGTAAATATATCTTTAAAAGTTAATAACTTTTGTATTTTTTATTATTTTTACACATATAATGTATCAAATTAATTATCTCTTGATGATTTTCGATTTGACATCCATATCGTATTTATAAAATAAATAAATTATATTGGTAATAATAAAATTATTTATCAATTAATATATTTATGTTTAAAGTAATTATATGATTTAAGTTACAAAAATTATTATAATATAACACATGTAAGTACCACAAGTAATAAGTGTTATTCTAAAATATATAATAATATATATCTTTCGTAAAAAAATTATTTGTATAATACACGAGTGTTGTACTAGTGTATAATATAATACAAAAAAAGTAGGGCCGCCAAAGGGTTGAAATGTAAACTTGTAATTTTATAGTCCCGCAACTACACGTGGCCACATTTCGAACCTACTCAATCGAAATCGGTGACTGCGGACCTTGAACTGGCTCGTGGTTCTTCAGGTCTATTTTTTTTTTTTGTGAATAAACCGTCAGTTATCGTTTCGAACCGAAACCGTATGTTCGACGCCACAATTTTAATTTAAAAATTGATTTTTATTTTTATTTTTTGATTTTTTTTTTTATTATTATTTTGATTATTTTTTATAATTTTTTGAACCGACCCTGAAATGTCAAGCCGGTTCTAAACAGAGACTGCCGGTTGCGAACCGAAACCAGCCTGGAACCGGGTTTTAGCCTTATCTACTGTCAGGAGCGGGCCAGCCAACGGGCTGCGGACTGGTCAGGCCGGGTTATGATGCAGGCTGGCCCACTGATAATTTATTTTTTATTAAAAAAAACAAGGTAAATAGGGTGGGAAACTGGGAATTCGGTAACAAACATGATAAATGCTAATATTGTACATAGAGGTGTACATAACACTCACATCGAGTGGGATCCACCACAAATAAAAAAAAAAATGCTACAAGTACATAAAAAATGTACATAGAGGTGTACATAACACTCACATGAAGTAGGGTCCACTTGATTTTTTATTTTTGGTGAGTCCCACTCAATGTGAGTGTTCATTGAGTGTTTATGTACCCATACTAGGGGTGGTATCGGTTCAATTACCGAACCGATAAGCATATACCGATACCGTACCGATAATGTCGGTAACCTCGGAATGCAAAACCGATACCGAACCGATTAAAGTCGGTTACTGAAAATTCGGTAACCGAAAACTCGGTTCGGTTTCGGTTTTATACCCAAAAAACCGAACCGATTTTGAGCACAAAAAAAAAAATTGCTAGTGTTTACTTTTCTCGTCATTTTTGTAATTTTTTTACTGCTTACCAATTAAATACACACAAGACTCACAAATCCATTGAAGGATTAAAAAGCTTAAATTTAATGTATAGAAGTTAGTTTATATATTATTAAATTATAGTTTTTGTGGTAAATGCAACTAATAAAACAATATATTGCTAACATGCAAGAAATAAAAGTTGTGATAGAACTTCAACTAACTTATCTAATAACGGTGGTACGAGAATAGACTACAGTAGCGGTAGCATGCATCTTTTTTAGAAGAAGTGAGACTGGTAAACCAACAATGTTCCGATTAGAAGGTGAATGAGGCGATGAGTAATGGTATTTTTCTCGTCATTTTGAGATTTAGGTAGGATTGAGCCCTTATTTCAATTTTTAAACACTAAACAACTAATCATTGTTTTAATATTGAAAAAAAAAAATCTTTGTTTTTCTTTTTTTACCCTTATCGGTTCGGTATCGATTTTACCGAACTTTTATGGATTCAAACCGATGCCGTACCGATAGTGATTCGGTAACCGATAGTCGGTTACCGTTACAAGCGGTTCGGTACGGTTCGATTTATTTTCTCGTCGGTTCGATTTTCGGTTTTCGGTTAAAAAATGTCAGCCCAGTCCTGTGTCATGTACACTCCCGAGAAAAAAAAAAACATCAAAATCCCTTTCCTTCTCCTCATCATCTATAATCTATTCAGTTCACTGCCTCCTTGCTCCCTGTTCTTCATTCCAGATTCCCGCCGGCGCCGCCATTTCCCCCAGCTACCTTGGGCCCCAGTCGATGTTCGCATAGGAGACAGAACGCAACAACCACCACGCACCGCCCGACGGCCACCTTCCGGTAAGCTGAGTCGCACACAGGCCGCATCAGATCTTGGATTAAAACTAGAAGGATTGTGTATAATTTGTGTTAGAGAGGCTAAGAATTTTATATTGTCTGGCTAAGGATTGTACATAATTTATATGAATCGTCAGGTGTTAATGTTTTTTGGTTATGTTTGTAGTGAAAATGGTAAACGCGAAAATCGCGCCGTCGATGCTGTCATCGGACTTCGCGAATTTGGCGTCGGAGGCCGAGCGGATGGTCCGATGCGGTGCAGATTGGCTGCACATGGATATTATGGTAAATTTAGCTTCGATCAAAGTTTTAATTTATATTTTCTGGAGTCAGCTGAATTGAGATTGGCAAAGACTTCATTAAAGTAGCTGTGTTGTTTAGGTTTGACTAACTGCAAAGTAGTAATGATTCATCTGTAGCTGATTTTTGTTTTTTTAGTGTCAAGGACTTACAAATTGTTTACTGTCCAAAAGGTTTTGGAAAAATTGAGCTTTATTTATGCTGCCTGATATTTTTTTGTACTAATTTTAATGTATTATATTGTGTTTCTCAAACAGAATTACGAACATCTTCAGCGTTATTTTGTTGTGGATGAATTGATAGCTCCTNCAAAACCGAAGGCTTCCTGCCTAAGTTACTTAAAATTGCAGCGATTATCTGTATTTTTGTGAAGTTTGTTGGATAAGATGTGAAAGACTAAAGGCTATTGTGCTAGCTGCCTCCCCATGTTTTCGTGAGAATGATAATATTTATGTTTTCGCGACTCTTTGTTTCCTTTTTTCAAGATAAAACGATGTATTATGGTTTTCTTTGCTGGAATTGTCATTCTAATAGTAAACAACTATTAATGCGCACAGAGTTTTGGCATAAAACTTTAAATCTTTTTCCGTTTAATTGCAGGATGGGTATGTCATTATCAGATACGAAGCGTGGAAAATACTTGAGATGTAAGGAAATGCAGAAATAATATTATATGTCATTTGCTGACATTTATTTCGTGTTTTACAGTCACTTTGTGCCAAACCTTACCATTGGTGCTCCAGTTATTGAGAGTCTGAGAAAGCACACAGAGTAAAATACTTCATTCTTTGATCGAATATAAACTTGAACGGTAACTTTTATGTCAAGTTAGGTGTTTGTTTTTAATGAACGCGAGCATTGGTCTTTTGCAGTGCTTACTTAGATTGCCACCTAATGGTCACAAATCCTATAGATTACGTCGAGCCATTAGGAAAAGCTGGCGCTTCTGGTTTTACTTTTCATGTGGAAGCCTCAAAAGGTGGAATTATGTTTTCCATCCTTTCTCTTTCAAAAAAAAAATAAAATAAATAATAATAATAAATAAAAATAAAAATATTGCAAATCTTCACAGACTTGAGTCTGAGACAATTGACTATTGAAATTGAAGGTTACCTAAAGTTTGTTAAAGATGAACTAGTTCCTTTGTCACAGATAATTGGCGAGAGCTTGTTCAGCAAATCAAATCAAATGGTATGAAGCCTGGTGTTTCCTTAAAGCCTGGAACCCCTATTGAAGAAGTGTACCCACTGGTACAATATACTCAATAATATGAACCAAATGGGATATAAAACAGTAGTAGAAAGCTAGAGAGTATTATTGTTATTAAAATGTAATTTTCCGTCCTTTATTGTTTGTCCATGTTCAAAGATTGAAGACAAAAATCCTGTGGAAATGGTACTTGTTATGACCGTGGAACCTGGATTTCGTGGGCAGAAGTTTATGCCAGAAATGATGGATAAGGTGGCATAAACTGTTATCGTCCAAATGATGGAATCTGGTACTTTTTCATATAATCTGTTTCTTTTTCATATAATCATGTTTGTGAATTTCAGGTTCGTACTCTAAGAAAGAAGTACCCTTCACTTGATATAGAGGTGACTTTTTTCCATCTTTGGATAGTTTCTAAGTATTCTTACGTATTGCATTATACACATTTGTTTTTATTTCATTATTCTTTTCATCTGTGTAATAGATTTTACCAGCAAATGATTAACAGGCTTTCGAAAAAATTTTCCCAGAGCTCTTTCTTATACAAGAGAAATCTAAAAATAGGTTGAACTTTGCNGAAAAAAAAAAAAACAAAAAAAATGTTGAAAAATACAAAAAATGAGAAATCTGGTTATATAGGTATACTTTTGGGCGATATATTATCCCTCCCTTTTTAAAGCTTCAACTGGTGAATGAGGAGACTTTGTTCTGTTGCAGGTTGATGGTGGTTTAGGACCTTCGACTATAGATATGGCAGCTGATGCAGGTGCAAACTGCATTGTGGCAGGAAATTCTGTATTCGGAGCTCCGGATCCTTCTCATGTTATATCACTTATGCGCAAAAGTGTTGATGACGCCCAAATGAAACAATTTATATCCAAATGTGCTAGTGATACACAAGTTTACTGAAAGATGTTTATGGAGTGTAACTAAAATGCATGCGAATATGATGTATATGACATGTTTAGTCTTATGACCTTGTGATAATTCAGTCTATTGTGGCGCACCTTATTATCATTATTTTGTAGTGTCAAATTTTATTATTTTTGTTCTAATTGTTTAAGCAAATGAACTAGGAAGCCCTAAAAGAATAGGAGAGTTGTTCTTGTAGTTGTTAAGTATACATCATATCCATATGAGATATGCTCAAAGAATGAGTAGCAGCCACCGTAATCAATGTATGAACAATGAGCAACAGGAGCAAATGTCTCATCATAACCCCTTCCCTGAGCCTGTTGAAAGCCTCTAGCAACAAAACGAGCATTATATGGTCTCAAACATGCTCCACGTGCTTGACTTAGAGCGTTTTCCCTTTGTTATACGGGTTGCTGGTTTTTCTCCTAGTGATCAAGATCCTGCCACGTACTTTACTTCTTTTATATGTAGATAATATGTTGACTACGGGGATGATGCAGAACATATGTTTAATTTCAAAAAACAACTTGGTCAACAATTTCAAATATTTGATTTGGGTCATCTTAATTACTTTTGGACATTGTGGTGATGCACTCCGACTTGGGGTATTACCTTTTCTCAGTTCAAATACATATAAGATCTTCTTGTTCATTCGCTCTGGTATTACTGATAATCGGACAACGGCTATGTCTATGGATCTTCATTTGCTGCTTCGTCCTACTGATGGTACGTCTCTTGAGAATCCCTCTTGATATCACCTTATTGTGGGCAGTTTGGTTTATCTTACTGTTACCAAGCTTGAAATTGTTCACGTTGTTCATATATTGAGTCAGTTTGTGATAGCTTATACTTCCTTTTATTTTGGACATTTGCTTCGTGCGTTACGGTATTTAAGGAGCATATCATCTATAAGATGTTTGTTTTATGCTCGTGATAGTCCACTTCAGTTTCATGCTTACCCAGACTCTATTTGGGCGAGTAATCCGACAGATAGATGTTCTGTCACTGGTTATTGTATTTTTTATTGGTTCTTCTCCTCTTACATCGAAATCCAAGAAACATGCCTTTGTATCCCGCTCTAGCATAGGGGCAGAACTTCGAGCACTTGCCACTACCACTTTATAAATTATATGGCTTCGATGGTTGTTAGTTGATTTTGGTATTACATGCTTCTATACCTCTTCTTTGTGATAATACTGGAATGCTACAAACTGCCAATGATCCTGTGATGCATGAGCTTACGAAACACATTGGTGTTGATGCTTTTTTTACCTGATTAATTGTCACCAAAAAACAATTGCTCTTCAGTATGTGTAGAGGTGTTCAAAGTTTGACTAAGACTGAAAAACCGACTGAAATTCTTCTTTCGGTTCGTTTTTTATGTTAGTAAAACGGTGTTTTTGGTTTTTAATTTTTATAAATTCAGTTAATTCGGTCGGTACCGGTTTCGCTATCTCAAATATCTGCTATAACTGAGCCAACCGAAGTATAATAATAATCTATATTACACTTAGAGATGACATTTAAAATTGTTTTAAATAAAAAAAAAAAAAATCAAAATGCCTTCATCCAAATGCATTACTGATATAATAGTGCATGTTTTTTATGGTTTGAATGTATATTTTATTACATGATAACTTTTTTATATCAGTAATACATTTATCCAAATGCATTACTGATAACATTTTAATAGTGCATGTTTTTTTATGGTTTGAATGTATATTTTATTAAATGATAACTTTTTTTATTTCATTAAATGCTTTCAAAAATCAAATAAAAAAAATAAAATATCAATTACACTGATTGTTATAAACTATATTATAAGTTATGACAACAACAAATTTATATAAATATATAAAAACAATAAAGTAAACATCATTTTATAACTTTTTTTTTTTTGAATTTATAACTCATAGAGGATATATAAAACTAAATTTCTTCTTTAATATTACATATCTATAGATATAGATTTATGGAGTGTCTTCTCATTCGCTATGTATAGCTTATATTAAAAATTTGAAAATTTAAATAGTTATTAATTTATAATAATATTTTTTATATTTAAATATATATCAAATCAATAAGAACTCAATAACTTTTTGAACTATTTCAAACTTTAAATTTTCGTTAATAATAATAGTTAGTTTATAACTTATAATTGATTTATGATAATGTAACATAGAATTGATTTTGTAATCTATACATAATTATAGATGTATTTTGATTTAGGTACACATGAATACATAGATTTAAATTTATATATATACATAGATAAAAGTTTAAAAATTAGATTGTCTTCATATATTTTTTAGGAAAGTCTTATTATATTAATTTTAAAAAAACGATGCCAAATAACTTCAGAACCTCATCAAACAACCACCTACTGCAAGAAACTTTTTTTTTTTTTTTTCAAAATTTCAGGTGGGATCTCACTCGAGCAAAACGACGCCGTACGAACATGTCATGGCTGGCTCGCTCCATCGCCAATTCCCTCCGCCTCGACGGCGAAGATGAAGGTGGGCCCGACGAGGAGGACGGGGCCACGTACGACGTGGTTCCTCCAGAAGATCCGCCGCGCAACATTGCACTCTCCGCCGGAGATCGTCGGTCGTCGAGCGACGGCGGCGGACGCAGCAGCTTCGGGGAGGACGAAGATGTCTACGGAGATGATGATCGGCGTGGAGTGAAGGATGATTTATCGGAATTGAAGGACAGCCTTGCGCGTCAACTCTGGGGCGTCGCCTCGTTTCTCGCTCCTCCGCCCCCTCCCCCTCCTCCGCCGCCGTTATTTCCGAGGTCAGGTTATGAATCGGTGGCGCGTGGCGGCGGAGAGACTGGCCAATTTGGGCAGCCGGAGGAGGATTATCATCCAGATGTTGTGGAGGGCGCAATTGGGATTACTGAGGAAGTTTTAGCCTTCGCAAAGGATATCGCGCATCACCCAGAGACGTGGTTGGATTTTCCGTTATCGGAGGAAGAGGAATTTGACGGTGAGGAAATTTTTTAGTTTCCGGATTTTTGTAAGCTCGATTATGTGAATTTAGGTGTGAATCCATACATGGTTTTGGCCTTGTATCACTTTGCTAAGAACCGAAATTATTGTCATGTGATAACATGATTTTCACATTGAGCAATATGTTTTAAAACGACAGAGCGACCAAGAAGAAAAGTCGAATTTTTCTCTTTCTATATAACCAATTTTCTCAATATGCCTATTATGAATCCGCACCCCCTGCGATCGAAAAACTTATAGGTGAATCGCTTTCAGTCTCTCTTTTGCTTGCACTCTGTTTATAAATTGTGTGCTTAGTTGTGGTGAAAGGTTTATCTTTGTTGTGCCTCGAAAATGGATGTCGAAAATGTAGGATAAAAGGAAAGGTTTCGCATTGTGATATGTCCTTTGTGATTGAATGCTCACTGCATATTGGTGCATTCTGTGATTCCCATCTTCTTTTTTTTCTTCTTCTTCTTCCCTTTTTTTTTTTTTTTTGCTTCCTCCAGATTTCGATATATCAGATGCACAGTTCAAGCATGCATTGGCAGTCGAACATCTAGCCCCAAGATTAGCTGCTCTAAGAATCGAGCTTTGTCCAGTTCACATGAGTGAGGGATACTTTTGGATGGTCTATTTTGTGCTTTTGCATTCAAGGTTAAATAAACATGATGCTGATTTATTGTCCTCATCACAGGTTAGTGCATATGTAGAATCGAGAGTTTTTTTATGACATGCGCATTTTCTGCACTCATTGAGGCATATCACAGATGATAAATCTTAGAGCTGATTTCATATTGATCTTCTGTGAGGAAAATGAACAAGAGATTAATTTAACCCAGGTTTTCAAGTTCAAAACACACTTTTGTTCAAAAACATATGCCTTATATTGTTTATACTGTAACTGTAGCCTTACTGTTGCTTATAAAAACCAGTAAGCATCATTAAATATTAAGGCTCGCTTGAATTTCTCGATTTGATGGAGCTTCAAAACCAACATCGGAATCTCATTGTAACTGCATGGACCTGAATTTCTATTAGAGTAGTTGGCTTCTGTTGTGACACACAGTGACGGTTAGCAGGAAAAGACAGTGATAATGTTCAAAACTCCTAATAAATGGGAAGACAGATTTTAAAATTCTTAATGCGAGGTGAATGTCATATGGCAACTTGGACTGGGCTGCCTGCTTTAGCTGCTTGTACATTTTCTTGCTTTGTCCCTATATTCTCTTTTCAGTTACCTCAACTAAATACATATTACAAAATGAAGCATAAAGAAACAAAATTGTTTGGTTTTATTCGGATAATTTGACTTGTACAGCTTGCCCAAGCAAGAATTATGTGGATGCATGAATTAGAGAAAAGGACCAAGGAGGAGTTGCCCGAGCTAAGTCTGAGTACCGAACCTTTATACTCACCTCATCAAAACTCCATCATGCACTCTGACAATGAATGTAACGATCGATTTGGAAATGACCCCAAACAAGTCACACCAGTTGAAAAACACGAAGTTGAATTTATTGACAAATCTGTGATTAAAGAGGATTTAGCACCCGAACTTCATGAGAAAGAGATGATCGTGAGTTCAACTTCATTAACCGCACAGGATTATGATCATGATGATGATGATTGGTTGAAGGATGTATCTGACTTTATTGGTTATTCGGACAAGTCGGTCATGGGAAATGAAGAAGATATATCGTTTAGTGACCTGGAGGACGATTTAGATCATACGATGCCTGTAAAATACAATATACCCAATATACCCCCCTTCTGAATGGAATACTTCACGAGTTTCGATACATGGACTGGAAATGAGGACTTGTATTGGATTTTTCCAGGTCCAAAGTGTCTGGACTCGATTTTTTTTTTTTTTTCGACTCGAGCGTGCTTTGGTCTTTAGCAAGAGTTATATTATTACTATAATCGTGGGTTTGAAGGTTGCCATTTTTTCGAATTTGTGGTAAATGCAGAGTCAACCGACACTGTTGTTTGTTTATTACAGGACACGACTGATCAAAGTTGAAGAATTTTGGTGGGTCGAATATTTTATCACTTGGGCCGAGAAGGAACTCTCGGTTCGTTATTTCTGTTTGTACCTATATTTTATCTTCCTGTACTTTTAATTTTTTGAATTCCCATGAGGCTGCAGGTCGCCATTACTGTAGACGGAGAAAACCAAAGGGCGGGTTTTATGAATACTTTTACTTGAAAATGTACATGAGACAGGAAATTATCAAGTATTGGTTGGTCAATGCATATTGTCTGCTTGGAAATGGATGTGAATTTGATGAAATCAGTGTTAATATTTGTTTGTGTAAAATTTCAACGGGTGGATAATTAAACGTACCAGTAAAAATATCACCTGTTTAAATTGCGGTACCCTAGCTCGAGCCTTTAACGAATCGAGTCGAGCTATGCCAGCTAACTAAACGAACCAGTAAGAGCTTAAGTTTAGGGCGTGCTTGTTTATGAAATAATTTGTTCAAAATGAGTTTTTTTTTTTTATTAACTAGAGTTAATTTTGAAAAAGATGGTATAGTTACTTGTTAGTGAAATTTTAAGAATGTATTAAAATAATATTTAAAATAAAATAATTATTATTGATTTGATGTAAAAGTAGGAGATAGAAAGATTGAAAATTATTGGAAATAATAGGTAGTTAAAATTATGTGAGTGGATGAATAGTGAATTAAAGTTGATGTGATATGTAAGAATGATTGATTTACAATATACAATTATATAAATAATATTAAAGATAGTGGAGTTGAATTAAAGTTGAGTTAGATTTTAAATATGAAATAAATGTGATCAAATTATTTCATAAACAAGCATGCTTTTAGCTTGTTTATTAATTGAACTCGAGGATTAACGAGTCAAACTATAAAAATTATATCAAAATTTTTATTTTTGAGAGTTAACGAGCCGAGTGGAGCTTAACTCATTAATCAAATGAGCTTTCATTAAGCTCAAGTTGCTCGTTTAAGTCTTAAAGAGTCGAATTCAAACATTAACGAACCGAACTAAATCCAGCTTATAAGTAACTCATCTCAGATGTAATCACTAGAGCTGACATTTTTTAACAAACCGAAAACCAAACCGAACCGACGAGAAAATAAACCGAACCGTACCGAACCGATAAGGGTAAAAAAAAAAAACAAAGATTTTTTTGTTAAATATTAAAATAATGATTAGTTGTTTAGTGTTCAAAAATTGAAATAAGGGCTCAATCCTACCTAAATCTCAAAATGACGAGAAAAATATCATTACTCATCGCCTCATTCATCTTCTAATCGGAACATTGTTGGTTTACAAGTCTCACTTCTTCTAGAGAAGATGCATGATACCGTTACTGTAGTCTATCCTCGTACCACCGTTACTAGATAAGTTAGTTGAAATTGTATCACAAATTTTATTTCTTGCATGTTAGGAATATATTGTTTTATTAGTTGTATTTACCACAAAAACCATAATCTAATAATATATAAACTAACTTCTATATATTAAATATAAGTTTTTTAATCATTCAATGGATTTGTGAGTCTTTTGTGTGTATTTAATTGATAAAAAGTGAAAAAGAATACAAAAAAGACGNTTACTCGTGCGAAAATAGACACACACGTAAAGAAATCATTTTCACCTTTTCTCTTCAACTTAACTGAACCTGGAGGCACGTAGAAGGCCATTCACATTCAGAACTCTTCAGCATTAAGAATCAAAAGCATTTTTTCTTATCAACCGTCTTAGACTTTTCCGTTTAATCAAAAGCCAAAAAATTGAAAAAAAATCCAATCTCCTCCTCAAAAAGCCGTGAAAATCGAAGCAACAAGCATGTGGGCCGAGCTAGTTTGCGGCGTGGTTCTTTACCGCTTAGTGAAGCGCTTTTTCTGGCAAGACGACGCCGTCTCCAATCTCGATTCGGCCCATTTCAATTCTCTCTTCGCCGTCGCTCAAAGGTTCAATCTATTTCCCCTTTTCAACATTTTTTTACATAATTTTCGGGCTGTGGAGTGAATAGTTTGCATTTTGGGTGCTCGAAATTAGGTTTGAAAAGCTTTACCATGGATGCAAGGTTTACGTGGGGCTCCAGATTCCTGACCCGGATTCAGCTTCTCGCAAGAATATTGATCTTGTTCTCGTCACTAATCAGTAATTAATCGGGTTTTCTCACTTGAATTATGTTAGTTATCGTAGTTTTTCCTCTGAGTAGCAAAAAGGAAAATGGAAAATCCCAATTGCTCGACCTGGTTTATCTTGAAAAAGAGAAGTGCGTAGTAATGATTGTTCAATGTGCATTGTGTTTGTTATTTTCCCTTTCTTTGTTAGATATGTTTCAAATGTGTTTATGCAGGAAGGCAGTGGTGATTTCAGTCCAGAATAACATATTGGGTTTCGTATCGATTGATAAGGAAAACCAGTGGTTGTGTACTGATATAACTACCCAAAAAACCGAGATTTTTCCAGACCCTGTAAGCTGCATATATTTATCTCGTTTTTCCTCTTTAGACATTGTTTAGTAGTTAGGTTAGAGCTAGGTTTTGGTTCACTCTGAGCTAATTAGTGACTTCATAGCTTATCTAAGTTTATGTATAGATCTTTATGGAGCTCAATCACCACTTTGTGTAGTTCTCGAGCGGAAGTCTTGTGCCTTTATGAGTTCAGAAGTTTTTATTCTATTCTGGTTTTTTTTACTTAAATGCAGGTAGGTGAAACTAAACAATTAGTTTCCATCCTTGAAGAATATCTCGAGCAAAGGGGAGTTGTTCTTCCAGAAGGATATATGTCTTTCAAAGTTATTTGCCCAAGCCCTAGTTTTCCGTATGGTTTCTCTCTTCTTTTAAATATACTTTTGATGGGGGATCTCTTTTGTTCCCTTTTTTTCCGGCTCGCCCTTTACTTTCATGAGCTAGAGTTAGATAATTTGCAGTTGTTTGTACAATTGAGACTTTATTCGATGCTTTAGGTGAAGTAGTGGCATTTTTTCATTTTTTTTGGCACGTTATAAGAAGATATTCTTGGTTAACAATGTCTTCTAAATCGATCTTTCTAATTTCTACTGCTGTTTTAACAGCGCCCATAACCTAGATGCTTTTCCCCATGAGGTCATTACTTACGAGCAATGGAAGAAGTTGAAACCCGAGCAAAGAAGTTTGTATTCTAATTGGATCAAAGGCTCTTTTTTTACTGGAAAGAAGAAAGTGCAGGAGTCATTTTGTGACAACCTTAACTCTGTTCTCAGCACGGCCCCAATTTGGGATAGGTCTGTTTTACGGTGTCATTCCTTNCGTTGCGATTCTCTCTATTATATACATTCTAGTATTCTAGTTACCAACTTTTCCAATTAGATGTTGAATAATTGAGTCCTAAAAGGAAAGATTAGTAATTAATATTTTAATTACTAATTACGAGAAGCAGAAAATACAAAAGAACACCTTTCGTATTTAATAACATATAAAGGTAATGAATTTGCAGTTATTTTCCAAACTACTAAACTAAAATTCATTTTGATTTCCGACTTATATCTTGATATATTAACTGTCATTGCCTCCACATAATCCAGGTTGGAGCTAAAAGACAACAAGTACATTTTAGGAGAATTTATCGAGTTCAAAGGCAAATCAGACGATCTCAACTCATTAAGAAAGATCAAGAGATCGAAAGTTAGTCATCTGGCAGTCCACACGACCAGCATGTTTGGTTTTGGTAATGTTTCTACATTTTCTCATTGAAAATAAGTCGCTCTATTTACAATTATGTTAGTTAAAAAACATTTTTTTTTTTTTTGTGTGTGTGTGTGTATGTGGATTGCAGCTTCTTCAACAGTCATAGTGAGGTTTACACCTCGTGATTATCGTGCGCAAGGACCTTCTTGGTCTTCGCATTGGCAAGAAATTACGGTTAGTTCGAGCTCGGAGGTTTTGTTTCAACCGCAAAACTCGAAAAAACCATTCAAGTATAAGCTTTCTTCAGTTGTTTCTGTTGTACTAAGTGCATGAGTGTTGTTAATGGACAAGTGAACTTGGATTTTTTATGTAAACAAATTGTGGTAAATTTTTTTACCACAATGTAAAGAGCTTGACTCCTTATGATGTATGCTTCACCTGTTGGTCCCTTTTTTCATTCATTGTTTAGCTATGGATAATTGCTAATAACATCATTTATACTCAACCTAATTAAAACAAAAAAATATATATAACAAAATGATTTCTTGACTCACACTTCTGTTTTATTTTTATATATTGCATTCTATTAAGGGACTTGCCTGTAATAAAATAGTTATATAAACCTCATGGGTATCTGATAATCATATATTAACCAAATGATTATGGTTTGAATCAGATAATGTCAAAATAGAAAACACAAAGTGAGCTGGAAATATTCAATTATGCATGGATTAAAGTTGAAGGCTAAAGTACATTGTAGGGATTAAATTACAATTATAATCCCATGACATCACTTTTTCACTCTCTTTACACCTTTTTGCTAGGTTCAAAGATTGAATTTGATATCATAATGCTGCCTTAGCTTAGGATAATCCAAATATCTAAAGTTGCAAAAGTGTGAATTCCCACTGAACATTCATCTTGTCAACACATACACATTCTATATACTACATTGTTCAAACTGTATCTTATTGATAAAAGCCTCCAAATTCAATGCCAAACACGACGCGATAGATAAAAACCCGAGTACACACAACAGAACCATATGCATTCTATATACTACATGCTTCAAACTGCTTACGACATATCACAATATTCCCTGAGTTACTACATAAACAAGACAACAAAGAGGCCGGTCAGCTGAGAAAACGAGACTCACTCTCCATATTGTTTGGTTATTAAGCATTTAAAACTGTTTGCATTAATGGATTTATTATATAAACTGGCACCGGGAGCTTTCGACTGTGACAGTTCTTTTGTTTTGGACTGTAGGAAGAAGATAACCGGATTCCTTACATTTGGTCCACCTTGAAATCCTTTTCTCATCGTTTTTCCATAGCTTTGCAGCCATTGATTTAATCCCACCCTTAGCATAAGTAACCAATAGCGTGACAAGTTCTCTGCAAATTGTGAGAAAAGCTTTTTAAGATTTCGAGTGACATTTTGAGACTTTTTAAGATTTCAGATTTTATAGGAATGCTATGAAAACTTAAGTCTGTAGGTGGTAGGAGGGATTTGGAGTGGGATTTCATACAAGGTTTTTTCTATTGAAATCCCAGCAAATCTTAAAATTTTTTTAACAAATCCTAGTTACAAATAAGTTAAATACTCAAGATTTTGTAAGGCTTTTTAAAATCTCAAATGAATACCCAAGACTTTTAAAAGTCCTAAAAAGTCTAATTATATACAACCGGATTTCTGAAGTCTTAAAAAGTCTATAGAAATCCCAAATGAATACACCCCCTTTAATATATAAATTGATTATTAGAAAATGTGAAGAGAAATCATTTTCGCTCAATTGAAGAGTTGTCCTTTTGTTATCCAATTTTCATCCCAAAATACATCCATAAAATTCGATGATTATAAATCGAGTTTTAGAGAGAATTTCACTTACAAAAGTGAACACGGAGATCGGCCGCCATTCACATAGTAGACAAAGAGGTACGAATCGTAATGTTGTCCGTTGATGATGTAAAAATTGTAGAGCCTTCGTAAGCACTCAAATGACATTTTCTTGTACAAATGTATGGCTGGATTATTGTAAGATATCACATGTAGATAAACAGCACGGCATGTCGAAATGCTTGACGAGTATTTTATAACCTCTTGGATTAGTGAACTGGCTGAAAAAAAATTCCAAGACACAAGAGTATTATTAATTCAGCACAAGAAGTGGGTAGTTAATAAAATGAAAGTAAAGCAATAGAATCGAAAAATTTAGAAAACTGGCTTTGCAAAATCCATCAACTTGCCTATCCCAAGATTTCGGTAGGAATCTACAACTCCCAGTGTTAAGATGTATATTAATGTTTGGTCTGTTTTTGATGAATCAAAGCTGAGCAAATCTTCGATCTGCATTAAAATGACAATTTGATTCAAATATGACGACTCATGTGCCCACTAACTATAAGGAGAAAAAATTGATTAGCAGGAAAATTTAAATTAGTTAAAAAAAATGAAGGCTCGTGTCAAGAAATGAAAAGAGAAGAACGTATAAGATGGTTAAAGGGCAGGAATATTGTTCAAAAGAAATTTTCATAAGGGAGGTGAGGTTAAAAATTCAATAACTCTAAAGTTTGGCCGAATTACATACTCACATTTCTTTTTTTAAAAAGAGAGAGAGAGAGAGAGAGTGGGAAAAAGAAAGAGAAAGAGAAAATGAAGGAATGAAAGAAAGTTATTTTTTGAAATCACAAAGACCCTTTAATGCACTTCAAACATCAGCATAAAACAATTCTTTCACCTCACTTTCTCTTGCTGGAACAATTCTTGCAGTAACAAATCCAATTAGTTCGTCACTTTGATCATTCGGTCGACTCTGATCAACAGCTCCCCACGAGATAATATCACGACCGTTAACAACATTGTGGAAAAAATCAGATTCATACCTGAAAAAAAATCGTCAAATGTTCTTCAGATGAATCAGAGAACTATCTAAACCGTGCCTTATTGTGAGAAGAGAAAGATTATGCTGACCTTATGGGGAACAAATCTCCATGAATTTTCTCAAGAACTATGTAGTCCGATGGGCGTATGGGCCTATAAGTAATATTAGGTCGGCGGGGAGCTTTGAGATTCACCATTGTGCAGATGTGAGATCAATCCCCAGAAAATATTTTATATATTTTGTTACTCCTCCAGTGAATAGATTTTCCCATTTATGCAAAATTGTCCACAGCAGCCATGAAGCCAATTAAAATCCTATTCCAGATTATAAACCTTGATTAGTCCTTTACACCGAATCAAAAGTATATTCACATGAACATTAAAAGTTAAAAAAAAAAATAAAAAATAAAAACACTAATCAGAATAAGATACGAGCCTTCTTGCTGGGTAAACTAGACGACTAATAAATCATAAAAGGGTAATTAAATCTTCTACTGTTAGGTAGAATTAATGGTTAGACAGTCATACTTTTTCAACAAATATGCATACTTCCAAACTAAAATGGCATAGTCTAAAAGACAATATAAGAGAGTATGACATTCGATAGCATATGTATGCATTTTTGTTTAAAAAAAGTATGACGGGTTGACGAGCCTAACAATTAGGCAATCTCATTCAAGGATTTGAGTTAAATCTTACCAAATCAAATTAGAAAGAGGCAAATGAGAGAGGCAGATTATTGAAGGCGCTTATGAACAATCCCAACAAATAATGAACAATACGCAACATGACACACAAAGATTATGATAACAAGCATAAAGATTACACCTTTAGCTGAATTTAATAAACAAAAGGCTAAGTTAATCATCCAAATAAGTGCTGCAGATTACAATTTATCATATGAACTAAAATCGCCCCAGATGAGCTGACTTTCACAAGGGTCTACACAAATCGCGAACCTCTGCAATTTCCACAAAAGTAAAACACTGAACAATAATAATTGAAGCAAATTACAGTACCGTATCGTTAAAAATAAGCTCCTCAGAGCTAAAAATGGTGATATCTAATCACATAGTTGCCATCCAAACCACAAAAAATTGATAAAATTGAAGAAAGAATAANCGAGAAAAAAAAAAAAAAAGGTTCATACCTTTAGCCTGAAATTGGGTAGAGGAAGAACATAAATTAAAGAAATAGAACCGAAAACACAATTCAATCACTTCTTATTTCAGAATTAATAAACGATAAACGGGAATCGATCGCCTTTTGAGTTCCGTGTTCCCTTCGTCATTCCTCTGCGAATTTTCTTCTTGTTTTATGTGACAGGAAAAAAACCGCTGTACTGATTTAGCGTGTTTAGCTTGTAATTGTAGAGAACTTGAGCGAATAAATTTTGTGTAGTGTGGAGAATCTCACTTATAATAGGTTCCTAGCTTTTATTGACCGGTAGTTAAAAGTCGATTAAACTATAAACAATATCCTATTTAACTAGTGTAACTCGTGCGATGCACGGATAAATAATATTAAATACTAATTATAAATTAAAGATGATAGTAAACAATATTAATTCATAATTATAAATTAAATATAAGGGTAAACAATATTAATTAATAATTATAATTAAGATGTGGAGTTCATATGTGACATAATTTATCGTATATCAGATGTAAACAATATAAAATTATCTTGTATAAAATAACATAAAAAATGTATGTTTAAAATATTAAAAACACCTAAATTATTATATAACGTATGTAAAGTATCTAAAATTTTATATATCCTTATTGAAAGATGTGAAGTCACCTGAAATTTTTCTAAACTATTTTATAAATAAAACATGTTAAAATTATTTAAAAAAATCTTGCCTACAATATATTATTCAATTTCCAAAAGATGATGATAAGTATAAGTTTGAATTTTAGAATCCACGTGAGTATTAATTTTTAGATCCGTGTACTATACAAATTATTCATTATGTTAATTTCCTCTTAACTTCACGTTGATTTATTGATTCTATTTTATTTCCATACAAAGTTGATCGTCTAATTTTGTTTACCATATTTTCGTGGACATTTAACAAAGTCGATTGCATTTATAAAATAATTTGGATATCAACATACAATTTATAATGGAGTTTTCAAAATTGTGTACTATTAACAAATAATATATTATCATTAAATATATTTTTTTAAATTCACAATTATTGAGACTGAGAATTTAAAAATTATTTTACCTTTTGAAATCGAGTATAAAAAAATAATAGGTTGATAAAAAAAATAATAATCAACGTTACCAAGTTTATTATCACACGTTCCAAATAAAAAAAATGTGATGATTAATGAAAAATGATATGTAAAGAATAGCATTCAATATCTTTTTTTTTAAAGGCATAAATATAAAGACCAATATTCTAAAATTTTATTACCTTTTGAATTGAGATTTTATAAATATAGAGACTTAGATTTTAATGTTACTCGGTGTTTATATGAAAAAAAATAAAAATAAAAAATGCACACTTAATAGATCTTAGCTGGAATTTTTAAATAATAAAATGAATTAAACCCAAAATTAATGCAACATTTAATGTTAGTATGATTTTTTAAAGATAAAAATATAAAATAAAAAAGACTTACTATTTATAGGTTGCATTAAATTTTCTCCTATTTTTTTGCTACTATTTTTGTTAAATGTTAATTCTTATTATATATATATAGATTTTTCACTTTTTGGATTGGTTGTTAATTCACATTTTCAGGCGGGAGAGAAAATTCGAGGGAATAAATTATATAATATGAAAAATATCTAAGATAAAGAAAAATAAAAATGAGCGAGTTAACATATTAAAAATCACAATTAACATGATAATCACAGTATTAGTTATATACTTAATAATTCACCTAATTATACTAATATTAGATCCAATATCAACATAATAATCCCTTATTATTCAGATAACTCATAGACTTTCAACTTACTTTGATTATTTAAATAAGATAATTAAATCTAATAACTAAAGACGGTGTTAAAAAAAAAAAGTAATAAAATAATAATTAATAATTAAAAATATATATAACTAAACGAATAAATTTATAGAAAAATGTATAGTGGTAAATAATAAGTCATCTTTTATTTTAAAAATGGTAATGAGAACAACTAAACTAAGTGACTATTGTATTTTTAAAGTGAAAATTTATCCTTATGCATTTATATATATATATATATATATATAATAAGAATTAACATGTATCAAAAATAGTAAGTCAATCCTTGGTCAAAGTTGATCAACATTAATTACATGTCATTTATAGTATCTTTTTAATATTTTTTTAATAAAAAACAGACAGCATTAAATGTTATCCTTAAAATGAGTAGTTTGTTACTTTTTTATTTTCAAAAAAGCGGGCTGCTATTTAAATTTGGTCTATTGAATATTTACGATGGTTTGACACAATGTACATATCAAAAGCTGATAATGCACGGGCTGCATCAATTAAATTTGGTTATTGGTTACAAGAAGCTATTTTTAAATTTGAATAAAAATATAAGTCACGACTGTTAATTCAATTAAATATCAGTCAATTATATTCTCCAAATTTAAAACCAGTTATTCGGCTAATACAATTGCTTTGCTTGACAATTTTTTTTAATAAAAAAATTTATAACTGATTTAATAATAAAAAAATTATGTGTTATTTTTTCTAACCATAAAAATATACTTTTGTATTTTCAAAATATCGAAAAAAAAATTTCCTATAAAATCGGCTAATACATATGTTTTAGCAGATTTTATTTTAAAAAAAAAATTACGGCTAATTTAAGGGTAAAAATATATATAAAAAAATTATTTGTTTATTTCTTTTGAAAACATTTTTTCTAACCATCAAATCAGGCAGTTTCAATTAAAAGAATGAAGTTGCGACTGATTCAATTGTTTTGTTTGATAATTATTTATAATAAATAATAATACACGGGTCTAATTTTGAAACGATCAAAATTTTTATGGTTTTTATTTAAATCAGAGATTCGAAATAAGAATAATCTCCACATTTAAATTGCTTTAATTGTAAAACGTGATGTATACAAGATTTAGATAGATTTATCACATATCATCCTCTAAATTAATGATTTTTTTTTAAAAAAAATTTCAAAACACCAAATCAAATTTTTATGGTCTTTGTTTTAAATCAGAGATTCAGAATATCTTAATCTCCATATTTAAATTGCTTTAATTGTAAAACGTGATGTATACAAGATTTAGATAGATTTATCACATATATCCCCTAAATTAGTGATTTTATTTTTTCTAAACTTCAAAATACCAAATCTTAAAGTTGCGGCTGATTTAATTATTTAACGATATTTTGCAATCATAGGTTCGGGTTATCTTTACATTCAAAGTTTAAATTGCCAATATGTAGATAGATTTGGACAGATTAAATACATATGACCCTAAAATAAAGGATTTTATTCCATTAAAAAACATAAAATATGAATTTAAGATGTAGATTTTATTATGTACATGTGATAATACCATTTTACATGCTATGAAAGTCATATTGTTTACCCGTGCATCGCACTAGGCTACGCACTAGTTTAATTTCAATTATAAATCTATGTTACTGTATAATTCAATGGTAGGGCATCTCGATCTGAAAGGTCATCGTTTTTACTGCCATCTAAACTTATAATGGTCCACGATAAAATTTACACGTTGGAGGGATAATTAGATTACAAGCCGACTCGAAACCCCTAACCTGAGCCCCATTTTTCACACCAAAACATCAAGATTGGATGAATAATGTATAAAGCTCAATGAGTTGCCAAAACACAGCCTTAAAGACGAGTACACAAATAAACTTGCTGGGTAGCAATAACCCACAAGTTAAAAGAAGGCCCCAGCCATGAATCTATGGTTCAACACAGCCTCTGCAATTGGCCTCTTTCGAAAATCACGGTTTAGCATTGCCTGAGAATGAAAAAGTAACATAGTGCAGTTACAAGCTTTATGACACAAGAAAGTAAAGAAAATGCATTTGGAACAAAATACAAAATACATCTTTTGGGCGACAAGTTAGTTTTACCCGACAGGCCTTTCTCAAGGTGTATAGAGCTATAAGAGAATACATGATTTATTCAATAAATCAATAGTGCGTCGTGCAAAAATTCGATGATAATATAGCGCGCTTCATTATTCATCAATTTACATGGATTGAGCACATAGAAATTGCAAACAGAAAATAGAATTTTTTTTTCTCTCTTTTTTATTTATTTATTTTTTTTTTAAAGAGGATCAATAGTTATGATGGCAGAAAATAGTTATGATGGAAGAAATTAAACCTGGAGTAACTCCCAACCAGCACCATTACCAAGGTCTAAAAAAGTAACTGCTTCGATAAGACGGTCATCTGCCAAACAATATCTGTGCAGAATAGATGAAGAGAGAACAAATCAAAATATTGCCTTCAGTTATTTGGTCCTCGAGGTAATAGATGAAACTACAGTAATATGGGGTAACTTTTACTCTCTCATGGCTTGGACATCAAGTTGGAATGTGTTCTCAAGAAGCCTCTGGTAATTCAACACACGAATGACAACATCTTAGATTTAACAGCCTTCTAGCTATTGGATAAATAATGTGCATATCTGGAAGACATAACAAAAATATATATATATAAAAGTTAATTAAGATGCATATAATGAATGACTCACTCGCAATGAAAGACTGTCCATGACTCCTCCTTCACAAAATGGGACGAAAACTACGTATGCCAGCAGAAGACCAGCTTCATATCTGTGTTGAATAAACATAAAAGTGAGCATATAGATTAATGTTCCTTGAAAGTAATTTAACTTGTTTGAATCTAATTCAAAGACGAAAACAAACAAGGTCGATACACTATACATGTCATCTGCTACTCCGAAGGCTCGTTTGTCTACTGGAGTGAAAGCACCAGCAGCAGATGCCCTTTGCCAGAGTCCTTCGAACAGTGTCTTTGACCCACCTTCTAGCTCAGTGTACCTTGAAACCCATTAATTTTCTCATTTACTAAGCAATTTGAAGTGACTAATTTGTAATAAAAAAGAGAATAAAATGTTTTTTTTTTTTGAGAAAAAAAATACTAGCATACCTTATATCAACTGAAAAGGAAAGATCTCGTAACTTCGGGACAAGATAAGTAGCATCTTTTTCTACAATTGTACTGACATTTGGAAAACAAGATATTGTAGAATTAATCAAATTTCAAACCGGAAATTCCAGGAAGGAACAAATGTAATTTGTCCAATCGAGATTTTAGGAGTCATACTTGAGAACAACGGAAGAAGGTCCAAGACTCTGGTGCAATCTGTCACAGTCATGCATGTAACCCAGGCCTCTAATAACTCCCTGAAGCAGTTTAGTAACGTAATACCTTCTCCTCTTTATAGTTTCATCCTTCTCAAAAGGATTCCAGAGTCTCTGTCCTCCAAGATTAGACATCTTCTCACTAGCAACCTTCGCATAGTCGGCAACAGTGTACTTTCCATCATAACGAAAAGCAAGCCACTGCATTCAACAGATTTCAAATAATAATAATAATAATAGTAATAGTAATAATAATAATTATAATTAGCATGCATGGCCTGCATACCTGCTCACCCATTTTTGTCTCAAATCCTCCAAGAAGTATTTGAATATTCTTGCAGAGTATACTTTCTGAATTGGTCTGCAATGAGTGTTTATATCATGGTCAAAAAAGTATATCCGTTTCATGGGTCTGCAAATGAACCAAGAAAATCACACTACTTGAAGGGAAGCATGGGCATCAAGTTCATTTGCAGCCATCAAGTCGGCTTCAAACCCGCCTACTTGTTTTCCAGGATACACCTTCAGCCATTGTTGGTTTCAACTAGTTGGTTAAAGGGATAGGAAAAAAAAAAGGAAAAAAAAAATCCACACACACACAGAGAAAAACAACAAAACGCAATCATTTGCAGTTTCAATTGAAAGAACGTCGCAAACACATAGTGTAATCCAGCATATCATGTACAACACACATACTTAACATCAAACCATTTTCTCGATACAGATTCTCAAATTAGCAACAAAGGATGACCAATTGCAGCTTCAGTTCAAATACCATCAACAAACCGAGCATATAATTCAGCATATCATGTATAGCACACATCCTTTCGCATATTAGCAAGAGATACGGGCACACAAACAATATAAAAACTAAAGGTATTAGGAATATAACAATCACCTTAAAAACAACAGGGGTACCTCTAAGTGGACCCTGAGCTATTCTCCCTTCATAAAGTCTGCAAATTAGCTGCCACATACAATATAAGCAAACAGCAACCAGTAATCAACAGGAACAAAAGGTGAACTAATGACATGTTAAATTGACATTACCTAGACTATAACAGACGAGGAACAGACTCGATACCTGATTTTCACACTTCCTTCTCCAACATCCTGAGACCTCAATCTCCCCACGTCCTCCGGCGAAATTTCCATGCCCATCCTCGACTGCAACCCCGAATAACTACATTTCTCACCGTTTATTGCCAACAAGGAAAGTAAAATAAGTCGAATGGAGTACAAATACTCATGGAAATTCGTATGAATTGAAGAACAAACCTAGTAATGTTCATGAATCCATAGCTGCCAATTAGTCTCCCAACCTCGAACAAATCGGAATTCGTTATGAGAGTAGCTCTACAGCTTCTGCGACCGATTGCTCGTCTGCGACGAACTATGATACCAAAATTGGAATAGCTATGTCTCAAGAAGCAAACCCTAGAAGCAGAGGAAGATGGATAACCAGCAGTTATCAGCATCGTTCTTGCGTTTTCCTTCTCTATCGAAATAGGATATTGCGAACTACTGTAAATAACTGAAATCTAAAAATGGAGATGCCACACGCACGAGGAAATTGGTCCCATATGAGTATGACATATGACACATACTGTAACTTCAGCCAATTATAATTGTCCATTTTTTGCACTCTTTTTATTTTGTTGACTGCAATTTTAGTATGGTATTTTTTTTTTTATTTTTTTGTTAACTTTATCTAAAAAATGTTGAAATCCTCTTTATTATATATAATTGTCTAATGTACTGAGCCTAAGTGGCAGGTTCGCATGTTTCGGAATCCTATGTGGCAAAATTTCATAACTTGGATAGGTTTTAATTTAATTGTAATTTTAAAATAATTAGGTTCGAATTATCTATAAGTACGTTGGTTATTTGTGGTCCTTTTAGATGTATTCATTGTATTTAATATCAAATTAACAGTCTCTTCATGAGTTTCGATTTGACATTCATATTATTATAGGTATAACATAAATAAATTATATTGATCTTTATAACAATATTAAATTATTTATTAATGTTAATTGGAAAAATAAAATTATATATCAATTAATCATTTATGTTCAAAATAGTTATATAGTATAAGTTAGAAAAATCATTATAATATAACACATATAAGTCGCACAAGTAACAAGTGTCATTCTAAAATATATAATATTATTTTTTATTTTTTTTTGCAAAAAAGTATATAAATTTTAAAATATTTTTTTCATTAATTTTAAAATTTAAAAATAATTTTTTAACGAGCACCCGTGTATGACACGGGTGTTATACTAGTTCCTGTCAGTTACGAACACAAATTTTTATCGGTTACAAAAATAAATTCTTGAATATTTTTTTTTTTATAGAAATAAAAGAAGTACAAAATAAAAGGTCATTTAATAATTTTGAATAAGAGATTGGCCGAAAATATATAGTTGAAGTCGAAGATGAAAATTTTACGCTACTATATAACTGTTAAATTAAACGAGCAGCTCATGAGCTAGACTCGGTTCGTTTGAGCTCGAGCTCATTTAAAGCTCCTTCAGTTAACGAGACAGGCTCGGCTCGATAAGGCTCGTTAAGACTAGAAAATATGAGTTCTATGTAATTTTTTATAATTCGACTCGATTTTGGCTTGTGAAGGCTCGAGCTCGTCTCGTTAATGTCGACAAACGAGTCGAGCTCGAGCTCGATTATAAGCTCGTTAAGGGCTTGAGCTCGAGCTCGAGCTCGACTCGCTTGGCTCGCCTCATTTACACCTAGCTGCTAGTAAACTAAAACTTCAATGCTAGTTTTCTAATAATTTATAGAAATCTAGTTGTTCGACCATTTGTCTGAATATAGAACTGTTAATAAATCAAACGTTTGCAAACATAAGTGTAGAAAACAATATTTTAATAAACTCAAGCTCGAAGGAGATCCAAACGACAAAAGCATCTTCAATATTTAAATCCAAATCCAAGAAGAGAATAATGAGATGAGACACATATATTATACCCGCAAAATCATTTTATCGAAATAAAACCAAGCCGTACACTTTTTTTTTTTAATATTTTTCATAAAACATGTTGTTATAACAAGCGCATTCGCGTTCATTAAGATCTCGTCTATTTGTCAATCGAGTCGATCTTAAATTAAAAACAAACCTATTTAATAGTCAAACGAACACGAACTCGTTCAACAAATTATAATATTGCTCACGAACATCAATCTATCATTATATTAAAAGATTAACCATTTAACACTTTTAGCAAGTTTTTCCCGCCAAATACATTTAATGTCTCCTAAAAATAGAGCAGCATTAAATGTTGCCCTTAAATCATGGCAGTTGTTAATTTAGTTTGGAGAAAATCGTGGTAACTAAAACAAACAACATGAATTACGATTGATTTAATATTTAAATGGTAAACAAATATTACTTTTTTATAACTGATTTAAATTTACGTCTGTTTAAAATAAAAAACTATTTTTGTAATTTCAACAAATTTGTACTTTTTAATGTACGGCTGATTTAAAATTAAGAATTAACGTTTGTATTTTCACAAAAAATCGTATAAAGAAGTATGGCTGGAGTAATAATAAAAAATTAATTTGTTAAACCATATTTTGCACTCATAGATACGAATTCTCATCAAATTCAAGATTTAAAATTGTGAAGAATGTATATATATGTGGACTGATTGAAGATATATGATTCCTTAAATTAAGGAATTTTTTCCGGTAAAAAAAAAAATATAAACTTTAAATATAGATTTTATTAGTAGTGTATACCAAAGAATATTGTTACATTTAAAATTCCTATGAAGAAAAATTCTATTAATTTTCAAATTCAACATCTCATAAAAATAATATAATACACATTTACATTCTATGAAACAATATTTAAAACCCACCGTTCAACATGCATAAAATGTAAAATTACCTAACATGAATAATTTTAACTTTCTAAAATCAGTACACAATTTGCTCGGTATGTACTAATAGTCTAATAGTTAAGAGTTAATATTTGCTATGACATCTATTGGTTGGAAAGAATTCCATTTTGTATGAAATTCGAAATGAAAAAACATATTCTGAAAATCAAATCTGGTTTAGAGATCGATTTCTTAATGGCCTTAAATTATGCAAATATATTGTCTCAGTTTTTAGGATTCTTTTTTATGATCTCAGTCTTTGCATTATATGAAATCTATACTTATACAAAAAGTCATCATATTTACTAGAAATAGTAGGCAGAAAAGCCAAAGGTAATTAATGCTTGCTGGAAATAGAATGATATTAATTATAAATTTGTTTTGGTATTTATAGGCTTGACATTAAAGATTTGTTATGGGATAAAAATCAGAACGGATTTTTTTACCTTTGCTAGAAAAGTCAAAGGTAAGTATAGATTTGTTTTATCCCATAACATCATTTTAGTTAAGAAAATTCCATCAAATCAGTTTTATATGTCAAGGCTATGAATAAAGATTTAATCGGTCAAAATTAAATCCTTATCTTACGTCACCCATAAATAAAGTAGATGTCAAGCCTAAATTGAAGGGTTTAGTTGTCTATATAGTCATTGATTTACGTAAATACATCTAATGTTTAAAGTTTGTGTAGATTGAAAATTCCTTCTTATCTTTTTACAAAAAAATCTTATTATTATTGTATGGAAAATCAAACTCATAATGTTGTCGAATACTATCTTATTGTATAATTTTCCTGCGTATTATAAAACTTTTATTGAATATTGCATTTTATAATATAGTATTCCTCAAATAAATATATCCCGTGCCACGCACGGGTCACATACTATATATATCCCGTACATTTTTCTGTATTCATGTAGATAATTATAAGTCTGGATAAATAACCTTAAAATTGTGCACCCCGTGCATCGCACAGGCTCTGTACTAGTTTAATATAACATATTTATATGTATGATATTTTTAATTTATTTTATTATTTTTTAGCTCGAACGAAATAGAATAAACATAACTTGAGTTAAGAAAATAATCTTACAAAGCCTGCTTATTAAGTTATTCGAAATCCAACTTTGATGAATAATTAAAATAATTAAGTCAACTCAAATTTTTTGTTCGAAAAATAAAAGAAATGAATAAGAACAATGTTCGTACATACTCGAATATGAACTCAAAATGCCCACGCTGGACTGATTTGATTGTAACACTACCCAAACAAAACATTTGAAATTTTTATAAAATAATTTTCTAGTAATGTAAGTTTAAGAAACATACAAAAAAATTTCATATGAGAGTTTCAGTTGATATGTGTCCCAAAATAATGGCTTGAGGAAATTAAATAAAAAATATTGAAAAAAATGTTTGAACAAAATTGATGAAAATAAGAATTATTGTAACAAATTGTAATAACCTAATAATATAATGGATATAAAGTAGGAAAAAAAATAAACTAAATTTACATTTTCCCTTTTCTTTTTTAGGCCAAATCCCTCCATTTTACCCATTTTTCAGAAATTGTCTTAAGCTCAAAATATTGACAAAATAATATTAATATCCAAAAAAAGATGAAACAAAAGTTAGGTAAAAAGGAAAAGAAACACCGCAAAGCAAACCGGTTACAGCCGGTAAACAATAATTTTCACAACAGTAAGTATATAAAAAGCCGATTGCCCATCACTGTTCTTCTCTATCCTTCACACGCACACACTCCACCGTCTTCCTCTCTCTTCGATTCCATCTCCATAGTCCCCAGACGACCACGAAATTCTTGCTTTCTGCAGAAATGGATGCCGGCGGAGGAGGAGTTTCATCGGCGTCGGGCCTGCCGCCGTTCCTCAGCAAGACCTACGACATGGTGGACGATCCGAGCACGGACGCGGTGGTGTCATGGGGCTCCGGCAGCAACAGCTTCGTCGTATGGAACGTAGCTGAGTTCGGGAAGGACCTGCTGCCTAAGTACTTCAAGCACAGCAATTTCTCCAGCTTCGTTCGCCAGTTGAACACTTACGTCTGTTTCTTTCTGTTCCTCCCCCTTTTTATTGAATCCAGTCGTTATGCGTAGTTTGCCCTTTATGTTTATTTGGAGGTAATATGTGGTGTTTGGCTAGGGTTTTGGTGAATTTGATTGTGGCTTTAACTGGGTGATGTTTACTTTTGCTGTGTCAGTTTTCCTACTTGGGGCTTCTAGTCTGGAAGTTATACATATATATTTCATGTTTTCTTGGTGGGGCTTCTGGTATACATTATGAGAAGGGATTTGATTGTGTTGTGATTCAAAAACTGTGTCTACTTTAGGAATTGGAGCTTCCATCTATTCCATCTATTGGATTTAGGAAAAAAACTTGTGGGGAGATTGGAGCTTAGCTTAAACCGTCCGCCTAAGATTAGAGGAGGATTTAATTGTGCAATAACTTCGATTTTTGTAGGATCGTCTTTTTATTCGGTTTGTATTCCAAGCCTCAGTTGTTCTTTTATAGTTTTTGCTTCCCCTCAATTTTTGCCACTCAGGGATTCAGAAAAGTCGATCCCGACCGTTGGGAGTTTGCAAATGATGGGTTCCTCAAAGGCCACAGACATTTGTTGAAGACCATAATCAGGCGGAAACCCTCCCACGCGCAGCCCAACCCGCAATCCCCTCTGGCTCAAAACCCACCTACCGAACCTTGTGTGGAGTCCCGTAAAAACGGTATAGAGGAAGAAGTCGAAAGGCTTAAACAAGACAAAAATGTTCTCATGCACGAGCTCGTCAGGCTAAGGAACCAGCAGCAGTCAACCGACAGCCAATTGCAGACAATGGGCCAGAGGGTGCACGGCATGGAGCAACGCCAGCAGCAAATGATGTCATTCCTCGCCAAAGCCGTGCAGAGCCCTGGATTTATGTCGCAGCTCGTGAATAATGACGGGCCTCGGAAAATTTCCCATGGGAATAAGAAAAGGAGGCTGCCTGGACAGGATGAAGAAAATGTAGTTCACAAGTACGGTATTGTGACTCCCGATGGCCAGGTTGTCAAGTACCAGCCTCTGATGAATGAAGCTGCAAAGTCAATGCTGAGGCAGATCTTGAAAATAAATAATGCACCTGGCGGAAGGCTCGAGCGTAAATTAAGCAACCCTAATGGTTTCTTGATTGATGGCGCGCAGCCAATGGATAAAATAATTTCTGGGGTGACTCTATCTGAGGTTTTACCTCATACGAGTGCATTAACTGAGATCCAACCAGATAATTTGTTGCCCGATTTTGTCCCGTCACATGAAATCACTCTGGAAAATAACATCGGTATTCATGGTATTCATGATGAGTCGTTTATGGGAGAACAGCCTACAGTGTTAGGGTGTGGGGATATTAGTACAATTCCTGGATGTGTGGATGTACAGAAAGCTGTTGCTTCGGATGAGCTTCTTGCGGATCGTGAGGTCGATATTTTGCTAGATGATATTCAAAAGCTGCCGGGCATAAATGATGTTTTCTGGGAACAATTTCTTTCAGTCAGCCCTGTCCATGAAGATACAGAAGATGTAAATAGTAGTAGCAAGGATCAGGTGGAGCAAGGAGTCGAGTGGGATAATAAACTGAAGAGTTTGAACAATCTTACTGAACAGATGGGCCTTCTAGCATCGGCATCTAAGAGTTGATGACTTTGTGCTAATCATCAAGCTTTTGTTGGCCCCACATGTTAAGAGGTATGGAATGGTCTCGGTTCTATTTTGTGTGCTGTTTTGCTGCTATTCTTTGGTGTCTGTTGGTGGTGGTTTCACTCATGATTTTTGTTTGAATGCTAGCAAAGCATAATTTGTTTATATAAACACCTTTGAAAGTATTTGCTAGTATGCGTTTGTTTAATCAGTTTAGAGCATGCGTTATGCTAATTAAGGGAGTTTTAAGAGGTTAGAGTGTATAATAATTAATATACTTTTCTGGGAATATAATTTGTGCTGTGAGTTTTGGCGCAAAATAAGTATTTGTTGGTTTGGTGGAAATGTAGATTGTGTAAATGGTAACTATCCTATGCCAGTTTTGGTACATTTCTTGATAAGGTTGTTGAATGTTAAAAATTGTGGCTTTTTCTCAGGTGGGTTTTGGATCGGATCTAAATTTACTGGCCTAAAGATGAATGATCGGTTGCAGCAAGAAGCTTTCTGATTCGGTTGGACGAATCTGGTTTCCAGAATAATTAACGCGTGTGATGCCTTCATATATTTGATGCAAAATGAGTGAACTGTTTTGTGTAATATCTTGAACCTCAGACTAAAAAACACGATACAGGCTTTGTCTTGTCATTTTTCGTTAGTGTTAAAACTTCCTGCACCATATTATATNGGAGATTTTACACTCGCCCGGATTTCGCCAGGCGGAACGTGGGCAAGTGGTGCCTAGGAGATTTTACACTCGCCCAGATTTCGCCGGGAAGAATTTGGGCGAGTGTGTTTACTAATTGAGCGTGAAGTCAGTGTGTGTTTTTGCTACTTAGTATAAATACATTTAGTCATTTGTATTTGGAATATCTAGATTTTATTTTTTACTTTTTCACTTTAGGAAAAGCTCTCTAATTTTTAGTTTTATCTCTATTTTCTTTTGGAGCTCTATGACATAATTTTTCGGCATTTTCATTTTTGTTCAAGTTTCCAGCTTTTGAATCCGAATCTCGTCTAGCACGCAATAGAAGGTTGGTTATTTAATTTTAAACCTCAATACTTCGTTTTTGCCTCATTTTTACTTATGATGTTTTTTAAAGTAAATTTGGGTGTTTGCTTGATGAAGGGTGAAAAGTTTGGATGCTATGTTTTGATTGCTTGCTTAAGTGGTTGTAAGGATTAATTACTTGTTTATCTAGTTAAGGGTTAAGACTTTGATTTAAGCTTAATCACTTGAGATTAGAAGGTTAGTTTTAATTACCTAATCACTTAGGGTTTGCATATTCTCTTCGTTGTTTGCGTTTTGTGTCGATGGCATAGAGACTCTGGTAGTGTTAATTTTCATATTCTCTCGTTTGCTTGATGCTTTCAATTGCTCGTGATTCCTAGTTAGCTTAGCATTAATCCATCTCAAGCTCATTGATTAGAATGTTTAGGTTTTATTTTCTCGTTTTGTATTTTGGACAATTGATTAGCGAACATAGCTTCGAATAGCCTTCCTTTGAGAATGACCCGAGTCCGGTAACTCGGTTACCATCAACCTCCAAATTACTATTAAACAATTGTTAAGTTGTGTGAATGATATTGTTTAATTTAAATAGATTGGTCGATTTACATAAAATTTGCGTAATTAAGGTATATTAAAAATGCATCACAAAAGAATTACACGGAAAATATTACATATTTATTATATTATAAATTACATAATTTAGTTGGAAATTTTTTACCAAATCACATAATTGATATTGGAACCAAAATTCCCATATTTGGATAAATCATCCAAATTCACATGATTTGAGTAATTAAGGTATCTTAATAATTTTTTTTATGGAATAATTATTTTCATAAATAATAAGCCGCAATTTCCATATGTGATTAAATATACCATGCATTGTTAAAATAATTTCCTAAAATAGTAAATAGATTTTTTTTGGAGGTAAATAGTTACTATTTAAAAAATAATCAAACCTTTATATATACATATATATATAGTACAAATCACGTGCGATGCACGGGTAAGATATATTCATCAATATTTATAATATATCATTATTTATAAATGAGAAACATGAAATATGTAATACAATGTACCTATATTAATTTATTGAAAATGTTATATAAAATTTAAACCGTGCAAAATTGCATAAAAATGTTTATTTAAAATTAGTACACAACTTGTGCGTTGCACATAACTGATAATAAATTGCATTATCTTTCTTTCAGAATATGTGTCATTTCAAAAAATTTTATTCAAAAATTTGATTTGACTATAACGTGATTTCATAAAATAATTATTTTTGTAAAATTTTATCATATTTAAGAACCTATGTGTATAATAAGTATAAATATAAAACTTATATTGTTTCATTAATTAAAATAAATTTATTTTTGTATAAAATATCCAAATAAAGAAATGTAAGTAATTGATTAAAAGCAATCAATCATAAGATTTTTATGCAAAAAAAGTCGACACTCTTTATCATGCTAAAAATAATGAACAGTGCATTTCACACAAAAATTATTTGAAATGTTCTAACAAAAAATGAATTAAATCGAGACCCACTAATTATACAAAAAAAAATTACCAGAATTTTTTATATAAAAAAAATATCGATATACGCCCATTATATCAAAATATTCGTTCATATCATTGTTTGAAGTTACAGTAATTTTATTGTGTTAATTTCATACAAAAAATTGAAATATAAATTGAAACTTACGCCTAAATACTAATATATTGACATGCGCATTACAGAAAAAAGTACAGCATATATTGATTAATTTTTCAATAAATTTGAAATTTCGTACCAAAAAAAAGTCATTAAATAACCTAAATAAATTTGTTCACTTTATACCATATTTTGATTAATTTATTTACCATAGAAACAACCATCAATACCAAAAATAAGTTCGTCCACCTTGTTCCATATATTAATTAATTCACATGATTTGAGTAATCAAGATATCTTAAAATATGGCTTATTTACTTCCTTAAACACTTTATACTATATATTAATTAATTCACATGATTTGAGTATTCAAGGTATCTTAAAATATGATTTAATTACTTCCATAAATAATGAGCCACAATTTTATAAGTTATCATTTGAAATATCAGTTTTGCTATGAAGCCAACAGTTGGCTCCATAGTGGAGCCAACCTTCTATATACAACAAATAAACCTACCATATTAATAAAATTATATTAGTGTTATTTAATTTTTTTTGAAATAGTAAATAAACCTACCATCATAAATTGTTAAATCAATTTCTTGAAATAGTAAATAATTTTTTTTTGAGGAAAATAGTTACTATTTAAAAAATAATCAAACCTTTATATATATATATATATAGAGTATTATATATATAACGAATTGTCAATTTTCTTAAAATAAATAAATTTGAACAAAACGTATTGTATTTTCCAGCTTTTGTTGGCCCCACATGTTAAGAGGTATGGAAAGGTCTCGGTTCTATTTTGTGTGCTGTTTTGCTGCTATTCTTTGGTGTCTGTTGGTGGTGGTTTCACTCATGATTTTTGTTTGAATGCTAGCAAAGCATAATTTGTTTATATAAACACCTTTGAAAGTATTTGCTAGTATGCGTTTGTTTAATCAGTTTAGAGCATGCGTTATGCTAATTAAGGGAGTTTTAAGAGGTTAGAGTGTATAATAATTAATATACTTTTCTGGGAATATAATTTGTGCTGTGAGTTTTGGCGCAAAATAAGTATTTGTTGGTTTGGTGGAAATGTAGATTGTGTAAATGGTAACTATCCTATGCCAGTTTTGGTACATTTCTTGATAAGGTTGTTGAATGTTAAAAATTGTGGCTTTTTCTCAGGTGGGTTTTGGATCGGATCTAAATTTACTGGCCTAAAGATGAATGATCGGTTGCAGCAAGAAGCTTTCTGATTCGGTTGGACGAATCTGGTTTCCAGAATAATTAACGCGTGTGATGCCTTCATATATTTGATGCAAAATGAGTGAACTGTTTTGTGTAATATCTTGAACCTCAGACTAAAAAACACGATACAGGCTTTGTCTTGTCATTTTTCGTTAGTGTTAAAACTTCCTGCACCATATTATATTTTCACTCTATATTATTGCTTATAGCTTCCATTTATTTACTTCTCGTATCGTGTGATGTACCGTTTCCTACAGATGAACAAGCTGCAATAATATTGGCCGTATCGTCTTTCTTTATATGTATTGTGGTTAATGCTTATGGAATGCAAATTACATCAGGTCTTTTACTGCTGATTATTATCGTCCCATATCAGCACTAGATTACATATCTGCAGGTGTACTCGCAGCGCTCGAGCAGTTTAATCGATCAAACGAGTTGAGCCTCGAGCATCATATCAAGAGGCTCGTAAGCTCGATGAGTCGCTCGACTTTTTATTTACATATATACCATATATAGTTTAATTATCAATACAAGGCTAAAATTGTGTGTTTAGATAAAAAACAATACCTCTATAATTAAAGTGTAGTTGTTATTTTTGAGCTGAACACGAGCCTTATTAAGTTGAGTTCAAGCTTTTTTTTTTTCACAAGACAAGTCTAGCACTATTTTACATGCGGCAATTGTTGGTGGCTGTCGGAATGTTGGTGAGCGGGGGTACTTGGAAGAGTCACCATTAGACGACCAAACAAAAGCCGCTCCTTTTTTTTTTCTTTTTTCTTTTTAATTATATAATTATTATTAGTGTGTGTTTATACTATTCAAATAAATTGATAGTTAGTAGCAATGTATTTGGGAGTATGAAATTCTATTTAAATATTCGACTGAGAAATGAGAAATTAAATTTGTGGCTTTTATGTGTGACAAGCAGGATTATTATCAACTAGTACGAATGCCGTGCGATGTACGGGTAAAAAACATTCATTAATATCTATAAATTAAAATGCTCATTAAATATATTTATAAATTAAAAATATGGAATCAATATGTAATACAATTTACCTATATTAATTGTTGAAAATGTTATATGAAATTTAAATTGTGAAAAATTACATAAAAATGTCTATTTAAAATTAATACACGACCCGTACAATGAAAGTAATTAATAATAAATTATATTATATTCATTTTAAAATAGGTATCATTTTAAAAATTTTATTCAGAAATTCGATTTGACTACAACGCGATTTGGTATGAGTTGATTGATTGTTATGGTAGAATTGAGTATCTCAATTTTTCTTTTTGTATGGTTGTTGCTTGTTGTATTTTATGCTTATTTTTATGTGTTTTATGTGCTTAGTTGAGTCGGTTGTAGGTTGTTTTCTTGTTCAACTGGTCCATTTTAGTTGTTTCGCGTGCTCTTATTTGTATTTGATGTTTTTGTGTTTTTGGCATACTTTCCCGTGTCTTTTGGTGTTTTATAGGTCCGTTTGTTCGAGTTGAAAGAGGAGGAATCGAGTCGAGTCCCGAGCACGTGAGTTGAGAAACCGAGCATGTCATCTCCGTCCATTTCCGAGCTTGTCTAGCACAAATTTCCATGGAGTCTGAGAGCAATGAAAGATAATCGGGAGATTTCCACCGAGGCTCGACTAACTTGAGAGTTTTTTGAGGTTCGTGTATCGTTTTCGAAGAGTCCATCGAGATCCCGACCATTCACCCGACATTCCTGCCGGGCGGACCAAACTTCGCCCGAGGCCAAGCCCTCTCCAGGCGGTCTCGATTTGCCCCCGGGCCCTTGGAAGCCAACACTCGCCCGACATTTCGCCGGGCGGGACGTGGGCGAGTTGTGCCTAGGAGATTTTACACTCGCCCGGATTTTGCCAAGCGAAACGTGGGCGAGTTGCGCCTAGTAGATTTTACACTCGCTTGGATTTCGCCAGGTGGAACATGGGCAAGTTGTGCTAGTAGATTTTACACTCGCCCGGATTTCGTCGGCAGAACGTGGGCGAGTTGTGCCTAGTAGATTTTACACTCGGCCGGATTTCGCCAGGCGGAACATGGGTGAGTTGTGCCTAGGAGATTTTACACTCGCCCGGATTTCGCCGGGCGGAACGTAGGCGAGTTGTGCCTAGTAGATTTTATAGGTAGACCAATCAATATGTTTCTAAAATTTGCTAAAGATATTGATTACAAACTAGTACAGAGCCCGTGCGATGCACGGGGTGCACAATTTTAAGGCTATTTATCCAGGCTTATAATTATATACACGAATAAAGTAAAATGTACGAGATATATATAGTACGTGCGAAGCACGAGATATATTTATTTGGAGAATATTATATTATAAGATGCAATATTCAATAAAAGTTTTATAATATTCAAGTGCAGTCTTAAAGTCTCTTGTACATTAAGACTACTGACAAAATAATATTTTAATCAATGAGTTTCCTTTCCTTGTAGCCAAATTGTGGATGTGATTTGAGGAGTATAACTAATCGATATATAGCTGACTTGATTTTTTCATTGTAGTTTTTTTTTCCTTTTTTTTTTTTATAATGAATTTAAAGATATTCTAAAATATAACAAAAATTAATTTTGTTATTACAATTAGGAATTTTACTAAATATAAACTCTCAATCTATGGTGTTAATCAACGTTTAAGTCTAAAAAATTAAGAATTTTTACCTCTTTTAATCAACGTTTAAGTCTAAAAACAATAGAGTTATTATAAGTTTTTTTTCTATATCTTTTAAAACATTAAATATGAGCATGTTAGGGCTAGCTTGTAAAATAATTAATATATTATCTCACTAAAACATTTATACTAATAAAAATTTAATTTTAGCATATAAATTTATCCCTTGATATAAGAGAAAGTAACAGTTTTACTTATTGTTGTTCACCATATAATATTTAATTATTGTTTTACTATATAATAAAAAAAGAATATTGTTAAATAGTTTAGTAGAATTGTTATAAAATTATATGATTTTTTTTTTCACAATATGGATTTAATTTTTTTTATGATTTGATAATATAAACAAATCTATACTTAACTTTGACAAATAAAAAAAATAAATATTTTAGTAAGTATTTAATGTATATACTAAATAGAAATATATTTGGTATAATTAAATACCAAATATAATCAAATAAGTCAAAGTGTACATTTTTATTTGGTATTTGATTTTTTTATTATTAAAATCTTTTTATTATATTTACCTTTTTAAAACAAAACAAATAAATAAATTAATTAAATAAAAAAAATATTATAATACCAAAATAGTAATGACATTTAATGCAGTTGACTTTTCTGGATAGTAAATGTAGTAAATAGAATATCCTTTTATATAATATAATATGGAAATAGTAATGCAATAAATACTGTTGACTTTTCTGGTTACTTAATTTGGTAAATAGTACTCTCTTTAATATAAGTATAGATTGGAAAATATAAATTATCTTTGTTTGAATTTGGTTAATGTTTAAAATTACCAACACAAAGCGAAGGTTCGTTAAAGTCTTAATATTTATTATCAAATCCATTTTTATACATTGCAAACTTTTTCATATGAAAGGTAATTTACACAATATATGAACCAAAGTCAATAAAATTATGCAATGGATTACTATAATATAAATATTATTCCTTTAAAATAAATATTATTCCTTGTAAATTGTAATAGAAGATATTTAATTTAATAAAAAAATTATTTTGGTGTAAAATATCTCAACACGAGGCAACGTGTCGGCGCCTCCGAGCGCGAGACCTCTCCTGTACCGTTCAGTCCAATTCGCTGCGGTTTAACTTGCTTTCACACCGGAAAGCACCTTTTGTGTGAAGTCGCATTATATAGAAAATCAAAACCCCAATGATTCATTTCGACCTTCGTTCACAAGAAAAAAAATTCACCTAAAATTGCTCCTCCATTTCTCACAAAGCTTACAACACAATTATTTTTCCATTTTTATCTGCACGAAACTGATTGAATTTGAGCTTCCTGATCCCAAGGACTGTGCGACGATGGCGGTTAGTATATATATCTGTTGCCTGCATGTCGGTTTGTGGATCTCTATTTTTTTTTTTCTGAAATAATTTTACGGTTTGTTAACGTTTGGCTGATTTTGTTCTTTCGTTTGTTCTCTCTCGATGTTTATCCAGATTTCAGTGACTAAATCTTTGTAAATTTTGTTTTTTCTCGATTTGATTTCATTCGTTTGGTTGTTTAATGGAGTTGATTGAGGGCAAATTATTTGTTTGGTTAATCTGTTTGTTGAATTGTTGTTCATCTACTGTGTGCATCTTGTGAGTTATGCCTGGCAACATTTAATATTTCGAATATTTTGTATCTGTTGGATTGTATGTTGATATTTTTTTTTCAACTGTAATGAGCTCAATTCATGAGGTGATAGGTTAATTTGATTCGAGTAATGTAACCAGGATCGTTTTTAAAAACTGGACTCCGAGATTTTTTGGGATTTTCTGGCTTCAGAAAGCTGCTCGACAATTTGAAAGGGCCGTGAAAACAATTTTGTCGTAGTAGGTTTTAGGATGTCCACTGGATGTATTGGTATATGATTAACTTTGTCATTTCTGTTTTAATGAGAACATTTTATATTTTGAATTGAAAAATTGTGCATCCAACAGATAGGATGTTATGCTCATCTCTCAGCTTATTTGCCATGGCAGGTCAGAACTGTGAAAGTGAGCAATGTGTCACTGGGTGCTACAGAGCAGGACATTCAGGAGTTCTTTTCATTCTCCGGGATAATCGAATATGTCGAAATAAAGAGGTTTCAACCTGAGATTTTCAAATATATTTCCCATTCATATGCTTTGAGTCATACATTTTCTTATATGTGATTGCAAAATTTCATTATTTTGTTGATTTTATACAATATTTCTTGTTATCTTAGTGAGAGTGAGCGGTCTCAAACGGCATTCGTCACTTTCAAGGAACCTCAGGGAGCCGAAACTGCTGTTCTTCTTACGGTATCCTCATTTTCCCTGGAAGTCTATTTTTCATTAGTTTGTTGTTATATTGGTATTTTTCGTTTCGCATCATTTGTACGAGGAGACGTGTGTGCTATTTTTGGTACTAATATCTAGATTAGGTAGTGACATCCTTTGACCAAACAATGTTTTAATTTCTGTGCAAATGAGATTTGTTTATTATATTCCTGAGTGTGGATTATATAGTGATTGACATGTCAGTATTGGTCACCAGCTGCTCAAGTTTTTTCTATCAGTTAGAAAAATGTAATCATTAGAGGTGTTTGTATGAACTATAATTTGCTTTGTGGCTACTTGAAAGAAGTTAAAGAACTGCATTGTTCTAGTTTTGACATGTCTAGCAAAACTTCTGGCAGCCATTTCTTTCGTCTTATCAAATATCAGCTTTCAGTTACGAGTCACTGTTTTTATAAGCATTTTAGGGTATATGTTGATCTTCCGATCAAATGTTTAGGCAAATAAGAACAATTGTTCTCTATATGCTTATATATCGACACACTTTACGAATTCCATCTTTTTAAAGATTTATCCTATTGCATCTCCACAGGGAGCCACTATAGTTGACCAGGCAGTCAACATTGCTCTCGAACCAGATTATGTGTTGCCGCATGCAGCATCTGTCCCATACTATGTGTGAATGAACTTTCACCCCATCTCATTCAGTAATCTTTTCTCTTGTACAAAAACATTTTCCGAAAAAACTTCTTCTTGAAGTGATAATTTTTTGTCT
>BKCP01007626.1:1889592-1937035 GCA_008636005.1 Striga asiatica | reverse complement strand
TTTAAAAAAAAGAAGGCATCAGATGACAAGAACACTGGCAGCACTGCCTCGTCAGCCGTTCAAAAAGCTGAGGATGTGGTGAGCAGCATGCTGGCAAAGGGCTTCATCTTAGGAAAAGATGCCGTAAACAAAGCCAAAGCCTTTGACGAGAAGCACCAAGTCATATCTACCGCCACAGCCAAAGTGGCCTCGTTGGACCAAAAGATCGGTTTGAGTGAGAAAATCACAATTGGTGCTTCAATAGTCAACGACAAAGTCAAGGAAGTTGACCAGAAGTTCCAAGTCTCTGAAAAGACGAAATCGGCCTTTGCAGCAGCTGAGCAGACCGTGAGCACGGCTGGCTCGGCCATTATGAAAAACCGATATGTCTTGACCGGTGCTTCGTGGGTTACCGGAGCTTTTAACCGAGTTACTAAGGCTGCTGGGGAGGTTAGCCAGAGGACGATGGAGAAAATGGCCGAGGGCGAACATGGAAAATCTTCGTCCGAGGGTTATGCTGAGATTCAGACGTCGTCTGGATCGCCAAAGGCAGGCACGGGTGATAAGAAACCTCCTTCTCCAAAGGGATTGGTTCTCTGAGTGTGTGTGTGTGTGTGTGTGTTTGTGCGCGCATTCTTACATGTGTTCTGTTGTGTGAGGCTGTNTTGTTTGAAGGTTTGGTGATTGGGTCTCAATAAGAGGTAGGAATTTATTTTGGGATGTTTGGTTGAGATTTGTGTTGTCTTGATGTAGGATTTTTATTTTATAGACTTGATGGATGGTGGTATATTTATTTATTGTTGGAAACAAGAAATATTGAAGTAATAAATTACAATGGTCTGATTATGTGGGACAGTGGGAGCAAGGGCGACATGTTCAACATGTTATGTAAGTTATGTAAAGGTGATATGAGTTATGATCGTTATAATTAGTGGAGTGAGTCATTCCATATTCAATCACTTAATTCAAAATTCAACTCAACCTAACTCTTATTTTTTATAAATATAATAATTAAATAATATCAATCAATTATTTTCACACATTACATCGTCTTTAATTTACTATTTATTTTCTCACATAATTTAACTGCTTATTACTTCTTATAATTTGTTTTTCACTTTTACATTATATTAACTATAAATCTTTAACCATTACACTTTGAATATAATTTTATTTTAAAATTACTTTATCTAATACTCTCTTTAACTTACAAAGTTGGACTATTACCGGTTTAATTCATATCGAATCGCCCCCTTACTAATTCATGACTAGTTGCGTCTTTATGCTTGCAATACAGATTAGATTTACCACTTCCTGATCACAAACCGACCTAGCTCAGTTGGTAGAGCGGAGGACTGTAGTTGGCTATATAAGCTCGCAGCTTATCCTTAGGTCGCTGGTTTGAACCCGGCAGGTCGGATATTTTTACTTCTATTTTTTTGGCACGTTTAGTATTTTTTGGGCTTTAAGCCTTTTTTATTTCTAATATTATTATTTTTTTCCCTATTTCTGGCTTTAACCATTTTTGTTGGGATGGTCACAATTGGACTGGAAAATCTATACACAACTGTAAAACTAATCATTTAACTAAACCCGACAAAACAATGCTGCCAGATCACATTATATAGAGTTTCAACAATAATGCTAAGGAGCCAACTGTTGGCTCCGTTATGGAGCCAACAGCCAATGAGACAATTCCATGTGGGACTGTCCTACATTAGAGCTATGTGGGATAGCTCCACATGGAGTTATCCCATTGGCTGTTGGCTCCATAACGGAGCCAACAGTTGGCTCCTTAGCATTACTGATAGTTTCAATTGCCTGAATTTCAGGAGAAGAAAACAACAATTTATATCAAAAAAATGAGTCCACTAGTTATATTCATCGTCATCGTCATCAATAGCTGCAAAACCATGCCGAAAATCAGCTATATATCTGTGTTTTCTCATCTCTAGCAACTTGTGTAGATGTTACACAACGAGCTAAATAATGATGCAATTATAAAAGCTTTGATCCACCCGTTACATCGTCGACTAGATCAGCTGGACCTGTCGAAACATAAAATCAGATTTAAAAGAAGCTTTCCAACGGAAACTTAATTGCATGTGTAAATTTGATAAATATCAGTTGTATGTAGAGCTGTAAACGAACCGAACGAACAAAAGCTCGTTCGTTTGTTAATCGAGCCGAGTTCGAACAAAAAATTAGGCTCGTTTAATAATCGAACGAACACGAGCTCATTCGTGAATGAGCGATTATGTTCGCGAACATTAATTTAATATAATTTTATATTATTTTTTATATATTTACATGATATTATAAAAAAAAATCTGAAATTTAATATAATTTTATTTATTTTTTATATATTTACATAATATTTTAAATAAAAAATCTAAAATATAAAAATATTTTTATTTTATTCTTTTATTTTCGTGTTCGAACGAACAAATTTCGAGTTAATCAAACATATTTAAAAAGTTTATGCATTATATTATTCGAAACGAACTCGAACTTTGACGAACAATTAAACGAACGAACTCGAACACAATTTTTTGCTAGAAAAATAAACGAATGAACACGAACACTGTTCGAACATAAACGAACATGAGCTCGAACAGCTTAAGCTCAGTTCGGTTCAGTTCGTTTACAACATACGGAAATAAAACTTACCTAAAATTGCCATTACTGTTCTTGAATCTGGAAAACAGGATGTAAATTTGTTAGCCGATAAAAGAAGTGCCAGATTTTAAGATTTTTCGTTCGTAAATTTAACCCTAATAAAAGATAAGTTTGAAAACACCAAAACCGGCAATACATGCTTCATGTTACTTCTCTATTCAGCTCAAACATCAAAATGTTGTAAGAAAAAAAATAAATTTGTCTCTCAGAGCAAACGTCGTGATAATGAGGCTGCAGAAAAAAAAAAATAAAAAAAATGACACTCACTTGGAGCAATCTGTGTTCTACCGGCATCAATTGAAATATGTGCTGGTAAATTTAGAGATTTCGCCCTCTCCTATATAAGTAAAAATGATATTAGTAGAATGAGAACACCATGCGAATAGCATGTTGTACATACTTCCTTTTAGTCTAGAGCACGACCAATTCTATTTAATTATATAGAGCAAACATCTTACAAATATTATAACAAGCAAATGAAAAGTTGAAATTTTTTCATCAAAGTGAAGGAAGATCTTTGTGATAATAATAGAAGTTCAAATCTCAAAGTGACGTGCAGCATATAAAGATATCAACATGTCAAAATACCCGTGGGGTTGGAAATTTTAGCAAAGCTCGAAACTATTTAACTTCAGCTCTGATAAATGACAAAATGATGTTGATTTGACTATCAAGAGGTTTTGCTGCAAGAGATCCAGAAATTTAAGCATGAAATAGTTGGTAATGATCAGTTTAAATAATATTATTCCTCTAAATTCCATTTTCCTCTAATCCGATGGCTTAGAGCAGTTGCAAGGCTACATCCATTGATTTAACTGACGAAGATTTATCTTAGGCAATGCTTTTACAGACTAAATCAAACACATATTAAGCAGGTCTGACCTGTAAAACAAGCATGTCATCTTCACTTTCGATTTTCACGACAACCTTAACCTGCCCGCACATCTCCCACCTGGATGATAACTCTGCTTCGTAAACATACAAATATATATATTGGGACCGGTTCAAATAAAAACTAGTTCTGGTGTGAGAACTGTGAGAACCGTATTTGATGCTATTTTTAATCATGTATGATGCTATTTTTAATTATGTATGATGCTATTTTTAATATTACATTGTGCTATTATTTTCACAAATGCTAATACAAATTGTGTTGCTATTTTTAGTTATGATGATTAAAAATAGCATTAAAACACAATCATCATAGCACTACGTACAATTAAAAATAGCGGTTCTCACGGTTCTCACACTAGCACTTGGTTCTCATTTGAACCTCATCCTTTTATATATATATATATATATATATACCTGTTTAAGGACTTTGGTGCTCGGTTAAGGATTTTCTTGTACAGCCCCAAAGTGGCATGACTACACAACACCAACACAAGTAATCCGATTATGAGACTATCTTCAATGTATAAACATAAGCCGACATGATAAAACACGAACATACATTGTTCAAACATTTTAACAGGAAATTCGTAAAGAATCATCAGATGGACAATCATTACTTACACGTACGTTTTGACGCAAATACATAAGCAAGTTTCAGGAAGTTGAGAAAACGATACAAATATCTGTCATTTTGATTGCCAAAAATAAAACCCACTTCCAAAAATTCTTCTCATAATTAAACAATCTATCCACACAAATTTCCTACTTTTTTTTCATACAATGTGTAATCCAACCAACAAAAAGAATCGCATTACTTGAAAAAACACAAGATTATTCTTCAAAGACTATAATGCAACCATACAAGATTACTCTTCAAAGGCTATCTCATTTGAAGGTTCAATCACGGAAGAACCACCACATGATCACATTCAGTTCTCCACCATTCTAATAAGCAATCATCAAATCGATTCTTACCTGCATTGGGCAGCAATCTTCCCTTTCCCCATTTTTAGGTCATTCCTCACAACCAAAACCTGCACCAAAATTACACCTGCTCAATAAAAATGCTCAATTACACACAAAATCCCAATTACATCCTTAGCTTCATTAAGGTTACCATCAGGCCTAACCGTTTGGCAGCCATACATTTTTAACAAATATGCATAATTCCATATTGAATGTCATACTATAAAAGACAACAGAAGCAAGAATTTGTGCCTCATTCGAAACAGAAATCGAATCATTACCATCTTAAAGTCATCGATGATATCTGCAAGTTTCTCGACCTCGAGAAGCTGTATGCTCCGAGCAGTCTTCTTCCTGACGCCGTCGTTGGTTTTCGAATTATCCGACGAACGAACAGACCCACGAGACGAACGCCGTGACCCGATTAGGCACCCGATTACGAAACAAGCTGCCCCGATTAACAACGCGCTGATCCATGTCATCTCTATCATGTCCAAACCCAAAGGCCGCGCTCTGAACTGCACCCAAAATCGCCATTAATGGAGTTAGCTCACGGTTTTCAAACCACGAAGAGATTATAAAAAAATTAGCACAGGTTCAAACATGAGAAGAAACAGAGAGATCACTTGATCTTTATGAACTTCTTCCCGAGTTCAAGAGGACGATTGAGATTGAAAGTATTTTTCAGCTGAAGGTTTTAGCCTATGAGGAAGGAGCCTGGGCAGTGGCGATGAGTGTTAGGCCGCGTTTGGATGTTCAGCATTGATATCATGATATGGCTCTCGTTTAAAGAAAAGAAAAATGTTGAGTAGCATCCAACACGCCTTTAGATCTTTTAATTTTTTTCTTTTTTGTTAATGTTTTAAAACCCGGCTCCCGCAGAAGCAACATTTCCGGTCTGGTCCCGGTCATCGGTTCAAGTTTCAACCCCACCCCATCAACCAAACAGTTACAAAACCAAATAATTAGAAAATTTTAATATGGTATTTTTTTTATAGACCTACATAAAAATATACATACCAAAAACAATTGATTAAAATGTAATTATGTATTTAAAGTGTTGATATTAACGTCCCAGGAGATGATAACGTCGCTTTCTTCCAACAACCCCTAGTGGACTGGTTACACAAGAACCTAGCGACACAGACGGTTGGGCGAATTTCAGAACTGGAGCAACACTCTCTCTATTACGGTTTGGCGTGCATGGAAATGGTGGAACCAGAGGATCTTCAACAATGCAGTGAAGCACGGCGGGTGGAAATTGTGAACTTGGTTGATAGTTATGCACGTGCCGAAGCAGCGTACGTGACGGCGGGGGCCGCGTTATATGTTACATGCATGATTTCTTGGACCCCACCAGAACCAGGATGGATTAAGGTGAACACTGATGGTGCATTCGATAATCTCACGGGCTTGAGTAGTGCGGGTGGCTTGCTTCGAGATGATTCGGGTGGATGGATCGAGGGTTTCTTATGAATATTGAAGCCTGCACCATTACGGGCGCCGAGCTCTGGGGACTATTTCAGGGGCTTCAGCAGGCTTAGGACAAGGGGTACCGCCAAGTGATTGCCGAGATTGACAGTCAGTGCGTGACGCGAATGGTGCTTAGCTCGAATGGTACGTTTGGGTCACATGACACCTTGGTTAGGGCCGTTCGTAGTTTGATCGGGCGTGAGTGGAACGTCAGGAAATTGCATGTGCATAGGGAAACTAATTTTGCAGCTGACCACTTGGCGAGCTTGGCATCTTGTCCGGTTGGGTTGCAGAGGATTACCTCACCCCCTATCGGCCTTAGTACTTAGCTTGACCACGACATCATTGAGGTGTCGTATCCCCGACATCATTAGGCCTTTGACCTCATTCTTTGTACAAAAAAAAAAAAAGTGCTGATATTAATTATACTAGTAGTTTTATAATAGTCATCCAATACACTAGTGTTAATAAACAAATTTATATTTAATATTAATAAATAAGATGTTTTATATAAATGTGTAAATACTTCTTATAATATATATAGTATCTTTATTTAAATGGCACGTTTCCTAATACTTGCGATAGAAGAAGGTATAACCATTTTTTTATGTTTTATACTAGTTAGTCCGGTGGCTGTGCACGCACAGCCGGCTCTAGTCCAGTCTATAATTATAACTAATATTTGACAAAATTTTAAAATATACATAACCACCTTTTATGGCATTTATATATTTAGCTTCAAATAAGTTAACAGTGAGTAAAGAATCAAACAATCCAATAATATAATAAGATATCTACTAATTTATAAAATCGTTAACAAAATTTTATTGTTTGAACACTATTTGAGAAGATTTGTTGAAAAGTAAAAGATTAATAGCCACTTAACAATTAACAAATAAGTATGATAATTTGTATATCATGGGCAGTGCATTCATAAGTGATTGGGCCTTTTTTTTTAAAATACTTTGATGTGTTAAAAATGTTGTCTATAATAGTCGGCACATATTTCCAATACATAAAAAAAAGTTTTTGCAGACATTAAATTCTGGATGTGCTACAATAAAATTATAAATGGGTAAGTTATACCACATGAACTCTCATATTCTATAAAGGATATGTTCACAAGCATGGATTCGCACAATGCCTAAACATTGTGCGATCAAAAGGGGTAAAGTTTATAGATTGGAACTCCATCAATAAGATTGTAAGGTAAATAATGCTGATCCAATTCGATGTGAAAGAATGGTGGGAGCAGTTATGGAAACATATACACAATGTAATGGTTCCTCAAAGTTGTGCACGCACAGCTGACTCAAACTTAGTATATAATTAAGTTAAAATTTGTCGTTATTTGAAATAATCAGTTGAAGTATAGTTTGAATTTATTTGAAATAATCATTTGAATTTATACTAATACAGTTGAAATGTAAGAAGTCGAGTACAAATCTCAATTGGGCCAGCTCGACAGAAAGAAGTTCAATTTTTTGTGCATGGGCCTTGACTGTTTTCGTCAAGTCGTCGGCATAGCACATTGTTTGGTCCTTTGCGCCGCATATCATCTCGACTTCCTATGTTGCCTTCTGAACTTCCCGAGTGGCGACTAAAAGGGAGATCGTATCCACCGACTGCCGGTTCCTCATGGTATCAAGCTCTCACTATTCCTCTTCTTTCTTGTGAGTTGCTTCGATGCTTGCTTGCTCCATATCGACCACACAGAACTTCTTAATCTCAAAATTTTCTTTTGCATGCTTCTTGCCATCAGTCGGCTTCTCATTTGCTTCCTATAGCTGGGCTTCTTTCATATCACTCGTGGCCTTTTCCTTTTATTTCTCAAGGGAATTTATTTTTTCTTTGGCCTTCTTCTAATTTTTATGATTTATTTCAGCATGAATATTTGATGGTTTCTGAATGGCTGTCGGCGTCGATTTTTCTGTGATACAATGGAAGAAATCACGTTTTAGGACAATCGCATTTGGCAGGTGTATTTCGAAGAAGAATAAAGCATAGTCAAAGTGATGATTTACATCACCAGCACTGCTCTACCAACATTCAAATCCCAATTAACTAATGTAAAAGAAAATTAAATCCCCAACCTCTACATTTATAGGAAAACGACATACATATAAAAGTTTGTCCAAAATACAAAAAATAAAAAATATCCCTTATACAATTTTTGTTATAGTTCCCTACCAATTTGCATCTTCTGATCATTATAAAATATTAAAAAAAAAAAAAAATGATATGACATGTTCAGATTGTCTAAATAAGAGATACATATCCACTGAAAAGTATTAATTGTGACAATGCACATTCTCTTGGAAATAAATCATATATATGATATAACACACTTTTCAATTTCCCAAAGTCTACATCTTTTCAATAGCAGTACACAACAAATGCACTTGCAAATTCTATTGTAGTGCAACAGTTTTGATCTACGCATAAAGTCTTAACTCTTACCATAATCAACAAAACATATATTCTATAGCAATTGGTGATCCCAAGCGAGAAATGTTTATCTTCCTCACAACCAAAGATCTCTTCCTTAGTAAATAAAAACTAAAAAAACAAGCAATACTTGCTCGTTGTTCGACCATGCATTGTCTAATCAAATCAAGCTACGAAACTCACTCAGCTCCTTTAAAGTTTAACAAAAAAAAGTGGGTGAAGGCATATCCAGCAAACAATGGACATATTCCCATTATCATAAAATGATTTTGGTGTCAGTTAAACATACGCACTACCGGACTCAGTTAAGTCCCGTATTTGTTTTTATCATTTATCTTAATTTTAAGAGATGCCGACATAATGTTAAAATAGCCAGTTGAATTTATAATTTGTTTTTTTATTACCGTTATTAAATATTTTTAAGACTAATCAACAGACTTCGATAAATACTCTATAATGTATATCTTGAAAGTCTGTTTGAATAGGCCTGAAAATCTTGCAAAATTTAAATCTATAACAACAAAGCAGTCCACACTATGCAAAAGTAAACATAAAAGGATGAATCATATCTTAAAAGAGTCGTTGATTAGGTATTCTTATACGTTATTTAATTTTCACTAAAAATATTGCTTGTTATTCAAAAATGAAAAAATTATAATTTGTTTCATTTATTAAAACCTAATATTTGAACTTTAAGTTGTTGAACCTAACCACTGAGGAATGTCATGAACGGTTAATTTCCTCAAAACAATAACTGTAATGATTCCTAAATAGACAAAAAAATTGAACTTAGACATGCAAAAAATCAGCAAACATAACTTAGAGTACATTGTAAGTTCTAAATAAGCTGCAAATAGTCTAGAAAACATAAACTACGAAATTATTTGCTTAACAACATAAAATTCTGAAGCACAACAATTAATAGTAACATTACTCAAACTTTAACCTTGTAAGTAATGGTTTCATTTGGGAGGAGCATAAACTCACAGATAGACCCCTCAGTGATGTTGTCGTTTAAAGACTCGGACATGCTCCATCCTGCAGCAGCTTCTTCCATTCAATTGTTCAGTATGAACAACATCCACTTCACAGTCAACTGGACCTACTTTAAATAAAGTAAATCATGCCAAACAGTAAATTTGAAATATTAAAAATAATCAATCAATACCTGAATAAGATACAACCACAACATCTAAAAAGAATTACTCACCAATATTATATGACAGAAACCAGATTTCCATGAATGAAGTTGTGTCTCCTAATCACTTCTTTTACACAATATTTTTCCTTCTCCTTTTAGTTTACATCAATCATAGAACCAAATGAGATACCAGAAACTGAAATCAACCACAACAATGAACTATATACATCCATTGTTATAAGTTGCCTACTTGTTAACATTGATAATAATATATAGAAATGAATATTCACATGGCGTTCATGTTATTTTAAAAAAAATCAACCATATTCAATAATAGAATAGTCACGTGTCATAATGAGGAGATTTAATCTAATAGTGGCCAATACTAATAGATAGTACTGTGCGAGCATTATCTAAAACAAGTACATAACCATAATTTCAAATATAAACTCATAGTATCCTAGAATCAATTTTTCCCAACTGGCTAAAGCATTCTTAGCAATCCATGCTCATCTTAGTCCTCATAAGATGACACTTCATTATGAACAAAGATAAGGCTTATATGACCGCCCTTGAGAAAAAAGGCACACCTCAGTGGGCCTTTCTAACCTTCAGCAGGTGCACTTGTGTGAATACCAATTAAGAAAACTGGATGAAATTGGGCTAAACTCAAATATATTAAATGCGAAGTTAATCTTTGAGGACAAATTATCGCCGGCGGGCCATGTTCTACATACTGGAATTGGCGAAAACTGACCCTGTACTATGAAAGAACATGAGCAATATTGTTGACTCATTATTTTCAACCAAACATTTTTGTACTTACGCTCCAAGAGAGACTTGTGAGAAAAACTTGATTAATGCCCCCCAATGGAAGTTCCAGCCGTGAACCATCCGATAAAATAACTAAAAGACCACAATTGATGTCCTAAAATCACAGGTGAATTACTTTACTGGGAACGCTTAGCAATAATATTTAAATATCCACAAAAAGAAATCAAGCAAAAGGCATTTCTAAGTTAACCAGCTAAACATATTAGGCTATTTGAGCAATGATGTATTCCAGCTCCAGTTATAGGGAAAATAAGCTACATTTTATCCAATTTAAGAATTATTAAAAAAACATATGTCAGCGGAAAATAAAGAGAATTCTTATTCTTAATACCTTTAAAGCAGTCCAAAAGAAAAAGGTTGAAATAACCACTCCAGGTCCAGCAAGTAGAAACATTTGCATTATACATCTCTGTGGTGAGTGGGGAAAACGAAGACGAAACAGTTCAACAGAAGTAACAATCATAAAAAACTTTTAGCATACTGCAGAAAATTGACATGTAACATGCTTATACAAAGATTATTAATGTTAAAGCAGTAACAAGGCAGAATTAGGAAGGTTACAAACTAAATTTTAGAATACTGTTATCTAAAGTCTCTACTTAATGCATTTCTGTTCATATACAATGTTATAAACTAACTTAATCAAAAGGAGTTCTAACACAAAAAGATTAAATACTCCCAATCGGAGGTAATCGAGGCCCCAGTACCTGAGGTCATTAGTCGTGTTGTTGACCTCAATTCTATTCTTCCTTCAAGCTAAAAAAAATTGAGCATCCCAAACACAGGAAATATATTAAGACCAAAGTTAAATACTCATTCCAAACATGCAAGCTATTACTCATTCCAAACGCGCCGTTAGAGGAAACTTACGACGCGAGGCACCGGAGCGAGCTTTGCGCAATCTTCTGTACCGTGAGCGGCCCACCTCATTGTCTCAGGTGCCTTCATGGCCTTCGGCGAGACTGTGGCAATGGTAAAGGAACCCTCAGCCATTGAACAACTGCTATAAGTATGAGTGATATTGATTGATCCGAAAAGCTTTTAATAGAGGTGAAAGTAATTTAAACCTTCCATCTGACTCGGAAAATGAAAATCCACTTACATATTTGTATACTCACTAATTTTACACAATATGAAAGAAAAACAAAAGATTTGGCACCCACAATCCGGAAAATTATGCTTACTAATCTAAAACACAACAAAGAATTAAAGATTTGACCGCATAAATACCTGCGCCTCGTGAGTCGGAATCTAGATGGGCTGGAAAGAAGCGGCCGCCCACTGCTTTTTGTGGGCTCTGAGAAGAAGAGTTTTTGTGGGCTCTGAGAAGAGGAGGTGATAGCTGCGTGTGGTGGTATGCGGATCGGAGCTGCAATTTTGCAGTGTACCTAGGGTTCTCTTGTACTTTTTTTTAGAGAGAATTGCTGAATTGTGCTAACTACAATTGAGGAAACATAAAAGCAGGGAAAAGTTATTAGTCCAGAAAAACATATTTATATGTTGAAAGATAGAGAAATATGAAAGATGCAGATGAATTTCTTACCTTTTTCGAAAACAAACCAGGCTAGATAACGTGTTGTCTCTTCTCGGCGGAGCTTCTTCCTTCCGGTGGCCCCGTCGCCACCGCCGTCGGCTATCTCCTGCGAGCTCGACGCCATCTCGTCGAGGTTCTCCTCCCGCTCGCTTCTCCCCTCGCTCAGGCTAGACAACGTGTTGTTCGACTATGCCGCCCATGACACTCCGGTCGCCTTCCTGGCGGCGCACTTGCAGGGTGAGCCCCCGCCGCTCATTGGCGCCAGAGGTGGTGGGTAGCTCCCAACGGCGATCATGGTTTATCATGGCTTTTATTGGGTGAAATGCTGTGTTCTAGGGTGAATGAGGAACAAGGGAAGGTACGGATTAGAGTTTTGGGAAATGGAGAAGAAAGAATGGGTGAATGTGGAATAGGGAAGGTACCATTTGAGATTTTGGAAATGGAGGAGTGGTTTCCCTAATTTTAGGCTTTTCGGAGGAGGAAGACGTGCGGGTGTAGCAAAAGCTGACATTTTTTCACATCCATAATTTATCATTTAATTTTGCGTGTTTGACCAAAAAATTGAGAAGCAGACCCAAAAATGGGGAAAAATGAAAAGGCCATACGACGTCGGTTAGAAGCTCATTTGTAGTAGATCTGGGAATTCACCCACGGGACGCGTTTCGTTCATGCAATAGCAGTGGCAGTGATCGTAAAATATCAAAATCGGAGGGCATTTGTGTTTGCGAAAAAAACGCCACGTGTCAGCGCCTAAAGCCCACTCTTATTCTCTCTTATATGTAAGAGAGAGATAAGATAAACAAAGAGTACTTTATGTGATGGTAAATGTCGAGGCATCATATGTAAAAAGAGGGCAAAATCATGGGTATTTTGGTCAGAATAAAATCACCATGTGTCAGCGCTAAAATCACTCATGCTTTTTCTTATATGTAAGAGAGAGATAGTGTAAAATCAAAAATCACCACAATTAATTATATATATTATATATAAAAATTATTCTCAAATAAAAAATATTAAATATTTAAACATTTTTTTTCTATAGATTTATCAAAATTTACTAGATAAATATTTGTTTTTTTAAACGAAATATAAGAAAAAAAAAGTGAAAAATATTGAAGAATAAGCCAAAAGATTGAATTTTCTGCTCTCAAGCCGTCTTAAATTACACCCAAAAACCTGTTCTTGACTACTCCTTCAGTTCCAAGGTAAAAATTCTAACGCGTTTTCTTCGATCCCAAGCTTTTCGTATTTTTATTGTAACTTTTAATCGAATGCTTACAGCATTAAATGCTATGAACTCCAAGCCTTCGTGAATTAGGTAAAAGTTTGAATTTTTGAGGGTTGCATATTTCCCCTACTGTATATTTTATGATGTTTATGTTTCTTTCTTTTTTCTTTTTGGTAATATTGATGTTTAAGCAAATCAAAGCATAATTCCTATATTATTTTTTTTGTTATCGATTGGAAGATTAGATATATAGAGTCATGCTCTTTTGTATTTTCAGATCTAGATTGAGAAGATTTCGAGCAATTTAAACTTGTTCAGTTCTTCCACAGTTTATCCGAACAAAAACATGGGTGACAATTTGATGGACAAAGTGAATTCCATTGGCGAGCGCCTGAAAATCGGAGGCTCCGAGGTTGGGCAGAAGATCACAGCTGGCATGAGCTCCATGAGTTTCAAGATGAAGGAATTTTTCCAAGGCCCGAACCAAACAGACAAGCTAGTCGAGGAGGCCACAGCCGAGACTCTCAGTGAGCCCGATTGGGCCACGAATCTCGAGCTATGCGATATGATCAATCATGACAGGATTAACAGTGTTGAGCTAATTAGGAGTATAAAGAAAAGGATTATGCTGAAAAGCGCTAGGGTTCAATATCTGGCTCTCGTCCTGCTTGAAACTGTTGTGAAGAATTGCGAGAAAGCCTTTTCGGAGGTAGTTGCCGAGAGAGTGCTTGACGAGATGGTGAAGCTGATTGATGACCCGCAGACTGTTGTGAATAATCGGAATAAGGCTCTCATGTTGATCGAGTCTTGGGGGGAGTCGTCAAACGAGCTGAGATACTTGCCCGTTTATGAAGAGACTTATAAGGTACATTATTACACATGTGTTGTTTAAGTGAGCTCGGTTTATTTTGCTCGTTTGCCTGTTCTTTGTCATTGTTTTGTTTTTTCAATTTCCCGTGAGAATTCATGAATGGTGAAGCCACTTTATTGATTTGGTGTGTTGAGGTTTCCTTTCGTCTTTGTCACACTTTATTATCTCGCATTATTATTGCGTTTTTGTAACAATTTTGTGGAGATATGGTATCAAGTGATTAAGGCTATGTTTGGTAACTAAATAAGCTAGCTTATAGCTTATTTAGTTATTTCAAATAAGTTCGTTGAAATTTTTACCAAACACTTTTATCATATAAGCTAGTTTTTCAGCTATAAGTCATAAGTTATAAATTATAAGCTCAAAAATCACTTATAAGTTATAAGTTAGCTTATAACTTAGCTTATCAACTAGCTTATCATTTAGTTTTACCAAACATAGCCTAATTCAAGTCCCGATGCATGCATGGTATGTGCATAATGTGAGAGAATTTTATGTGATGCAAATGTGCACACGCTCCGCATTCGTGCAGCGCTTGCGTTAAATTTGATATTAAAGGACTATTAACGTTTACTTAGTAGTTAAAGCTTCTGCTATTATAATACTTCGTTATCAATTGGTGGCAAGACATGGAAAATTTGACCATGTCATTCATTGTTTTTGATGTTACTGATTGGGTTATGCTTGGTCTCGATTTTTCTTCTTCTTTTGTCATCTTTCCTTACAGGGGCGGATCTAGAAAATTTATTTGGGGAGGACGAAATAATTTTCAATAATGACATACTTCATTGAAAAAACAAAGTTGCATTTTTAGAATATAAAAAAAAAAAGTAGTTCAAAAAATACATACCGTTCAAACTTTGTGGTTGTTAGAATTGTGCTCGACGTTCTCTCAAGTCATGAAACCCATCGATGATTGACTCGGTAGTATTAGATCTTGCAATATCTGAAAGATAGTCAAAGAATTTACAAGAAAGTCATCTTCCATTTTACTTCGAAGTTTGGATTTAACGATACCCATAGCCGAAAATGCACGCTCTGTGGTCGCCGTAGACACAGGAAGTGTAGGAATCAATCTTATTAATCTATCAATCAACGGATATATCAAGGACTTTCTGCTTTTCACAATCCATTGGCACAAATCAGAGATAGTGCACAAATTTTAAAATTCTAAATGCTTGAGAACATCAATCTCATAATGTCGCAATTGAACTTGTAGTAAATCTTTTTCATAAGCCTATATATGTTCCATATGTTCTTGAGTGATGATTTTAAACCCTAAATCCCTAAAAATGATAAATAAATTAAATTATGAACATGGGCATAAATAAGTACTCACAAATATAAAGGAATGATCAAAATACTTGGAAGAATCAAGGTATTGAACGGAGGATTTGTGATTTTTCTTTTTACCTTGCCAATTGTTGTGTATTGTGTCACTTGTTTGTGCGTGAGTGCGCCTCTACCTCTGGAATTGAAGTTGTTGCTGGTTGTTTGTTTATGTTACATAGGTTTAGATTAGTTTATTAGTTTATTATTAATAGATAACTAATATAATATATATATAATATATAATACATGAAGATGTGAGAGTTAAATGAGCTTATGACTTATATTTTAAATATATCCTAATGGGCCTTGACTAGTGTTAGTCTATGTAGATGTAGTTAATTGGTAATGAGGCCTTGGGTCCTTGGGGGGACAATAATAAATTTATGGACTTAATCTAATATATTTATATATACTTAGTTAAAAAAAAATAAAAAGTTTGGGGGGGAACATGGCCCCCCCTAAATATAATGTCCATCCGCCCCTGTTTCCATATGCATTTGTTTTTCTTTTTGAGCATGCATGAAGNGTTTTTTTTTTATTTATTTTTTTCATCTTAGAGTTTGAAATCGAGAGGAGTACGTTTTCCTGGACGAGACAATGAGAGCCTGGCCCCAATATTTACTCCGGAAAGATCAGTTTCGGCTCTGGAACCAAATGCCCCATTCGCCCAACATCTTCATCACGATATTCCTGTGCAGACTTTTTCACCGGAACAGACAAAGGAAGCATTTGATGTGGCCAAAAACAGTATCGACCTTCTTAGTACTGTTCCGACCTCTTCCCCTCAGCAAGATGCTCTGCAGGTAAACAATCAACATGTCAATTATCTCCTACTTTTATTTGAATATCTGTGTATGCTTCTTTTTATTTCCACTTGTCAGTACATGAGAATGATAGTCATTCAAGTTCTCTTGCAATTCATTATATTCTGTAGTCAGATATTCGGACTTCAATGTAATTCATATTGTTATTAATATATATTTTTTTTTTCCTTTGGTGACTAGTTTGTTCTCAAACTGACCTGTTAGCCATTTGTACTTGTTTATGTGAAGCCACTGTAATAATCAAAGTCTTTGTAGTTGTACCATTAATTCTTGGACTCAACTTTTTTCCTGTGACGGTTACTTTGTTTATGGGTTAGACTTATTAACCATTTGTAATACCCAACACAAATGCCGATAATGTAGAGTTCTAGAGATAATATCAATGTGACTGAGTAGGATACACGAGATGTTTTCAAATTAGAATTTGTGAACCGTTTAGTACATAAAAGTGAGAACAAAAGCGAAGGGGACAGAGGACAGTTGAATTTGGTTTATGCTATGTTTTGTAAAACTAGCTGATAAGCTCTTATAAGTGATCTTCCAGCTTATAGCTTATGACTTATAGTTGAAAAGATAGCTTATATGATAAAAGTGTTTTGGTAAAATTAGTTGATAAGCTAGATGAAATAAAAAATTCAACGAGCTTATTTGAAAAACTACCCAAAGTAGTTTATGAGATAAGCTCGAGTTTTTTTTAAAATCTCGTCCTACCAAACGAAGCTTATTCGAATACATGAAGCTTATAAGCTAATAATTTCTGATTTCACATTTTCCCAAAATTTTCACGCAGGACGATTTAATCACCACGCTTTTACAACAATGCCGCCAATCCCAATACACTGTTCAGACAATAATCGAGACGGCTGGCGAAAACGAGGCCCTCCTCTTCGAGGCACTGAACGTGAATGACGAGATCCAGAAAGTCCTATCCAAATACGAGGATATGAAGAAGCCCCTCACTGTCCCACAGGAGCCCGAGCCTGCCATGATACCCGTGGCTGTGGAGCCCGACGAGTCTCCACGGGCCTCAAAAGAAGAGACTCTCGTCAGAAAACCAACGGGCCCCAGGCCCGAAAGCCATGGAGGCAATAATAATAATAACAGCCATGATGACATCATGGATGATCTCGACGAAATGATCTTTGGTAAGAAATCATCCGGTGGTGGTGGTGGTGGTGGCGGGACATCCGAGTCGAGAGGTGACGAGAAGAAATCTCAGCCAGCAAAAGACGATCTCATCTCGTTTTGAGGGAGATTATCTTGTACTTCTTTTTCTTTTTTCCCGTTTGCCCATGGTTTCATATAGGAAAAATCGAGATTTTAATTTTATTGATGTTCATGCATGTTTGTGTGTGACATCTTCTATACTGGATAAATTGCCTTTAGGATTGATGTCAGCAGATTTGTGGAGATTGGTATATTGTAGATGTTTGTGGATGGTGATCTTGATGTGTTTGCCTTTCATGTTTCTTTTTACTGATGAGATGAGATGAGATGGATTATGATTGTGGTGAATCTGATTTGAGACTTTTTCTTTCTTTGTTGTTTTGGTTTCTTATATACTACCAAACATAAGTTCAGAAATCAGAATCTTTTTGCTGCTGGTAAAAGCGTTCAGAAATCAGAATCTTTTTGCTGCAGGTAAAAGCAATTTCTTTTGTGTTATGAATGTTGTGAATCATTGTTAGTTATTGTAATAATCTATGATACTATTGAGATGGTCTCCTCCCAATATTTTGGACAGTGTTTAGTGAAGATTGAGAGACTAGGTACTGAGGTAGAGCTCATTTAAAGTTCGTTTATTTAACGAGTCGAGTCGTACTCAATTTAAATTTATTAAGCCTTGTTAAGTTCGATAAAAGGGTTGTTATGTAATTTTTTTACTTTTTGATTTAGCTCAGTTTATTAATGCGAGAGTTTGACTCGTTTGTATTGATATGCGAGATAAGATCAGGTAAAGGCTCATGTTGGAGTTTGAGTATCAAAAGTTCGAGCTCAACTCAGTTTGTTTACAAGTTATAGTCTAGAAAAATTTAACTCAAAATTTTGAGTATCAAAAGTTCGAGCGCAACTCGGTTTGTTTACAAGTTATAGTCTAGAAATTTTAACTCAAAATTTTTTGTCTCGTCTCGTCTGAAAATGTAAAAACTATTTGAAAAATATTTTTAAACTAAATTTAATTTGTTATAAAAATATGAATTCTTGATAGTTAACATTAAGAAGTAAATAATAAAATAATAATTGAAAAGCACATTAAGATCAAAATAATAGATAGTCTGAATTAATGTAACATATTTGCAATAAAACATAGAGATCCCCTTTTACTTGGCTTGTGCAAGTTCTGGCATCTATATATATATATATATAATAAGAATTAACATTTATAAAAAATAGTAAGAAGAAAAACTTAGAAACATTAAGTATGCTATTACGGGAAAGTTTTTTTTTTTTATTTATTTATTAATCAAGAAATATTTAATGATACCTTCAATTATGGATAAGAAATATTTAAAGACGCCTTCAATCTCGGATACTTACTTTTTAATTTACAAACGTGAGCTTTGATGGGTTATACTCAAATTAATTTAATAGAATTGTATAAGAAAAAAACGGAGTAGATGCAGATCAATTTCATATCATGTGTTTTAGGAAAAAAAGAAGGTGCATATTTTGAAAATCGATGTTACCTAACAATTGTGGATTTCTTTCTCTTTTTCTTTAAAACATTGGTGTTACGGGGATTCTTTTTCTTTCTCTTAACCATTTTTTCGATCTTTCAGCAAATCAATTTCAAATCATTTTTTTTTTTGGGTAAAGTTTTGTTGAACAACCTCATTTTTCACAAAATTTTGGCAAAATCCGATTCTTACTATAATTTCAAATGATATACTTATCTATTAGATGCAAAATTGTTTATCGATACGGGATTAGATTTTTGGTTAAACCTAAGACGTAATTGGGCATTAATAGATTTTGACCATCTATGCTTATATAAAGAGCCGTCCCATTTACTAAAATTAGTAGGAAGAAAAGTCAAAGGTAATTAATGCATTCTATTTTCATCAATTAATTTTTATTTAATTGTTTTTCTCATAAAATCGGTACAAAAAAAAAAATCAAACTCATAATGTTGTGTACAAGGAGGTGTTTAATATTATATGATTGTTTCTTTGTCCAATACTATCTTATTGTACAATTTTCCTACGTATTATAAAACTTTTATGTAATATTGCATCTTATAATATAATATTCCTCAAATAAGCTTTTATGTAATATTGCATCTTATAATATAATACTCCCCAAAAAAATATATTTCGTGTCTTGCACGGGTCACTACAATATATATCCCATACATTTTTTTTTATTTATGTATATAATTATAAGCATGAATAAATAACTAGTACAGATCCCGTGCGATGCACGGGGTGCACAAAATTATGACTATTTATCAAGTTTTATAATTATATAAATGAATAAAGAAAAATGTACAGGATATATATAGTACGTGACCTGTAATAGGCCAAAATGTGAACACGAGTGATGCACGGGGTGCACAATTTTAAGGTCATTTATTAGTACGGAGTCCGTGCGATGCACGGTGTGCACAATTTTCTAGTATGTGTAATACAAATACATATCGTATGCACGGGACAGAAGCACTAAATGAGTTATTTTCACATAGCCTGCCGGTTAAGTAGCTCCTGAACACGGGTGCACAATTTGTAGTACGTAATATAAAATCAGAAAAGATTTCCATACAAGTAGATAATAAATTAGATAATAAGTAAAGCCTTTTTATTTTAATAAAGATTTTACGTACTTTTTTTTACTTATCGGATGTTATGGGATTTTTTTTGTTAAACCGATTTTATCGAATATGATACAAATACAATTAAAGGATTACACAAAATCAGAACAGATTTCTATACAATTAGATAATAAGAATGAATTAGATAAGGAAAAAAAGAAATTAGATAAAGAATTTTGAATCTACCTTTTTTTAGTATAGATAGACTTTACGTACAAATTTTGACTTCACCGATTTTATAAGATTTGTTTTGACAAAATCAAAGATGAATACTGAAGACTGTTTCTATTAACATTTACAATGTGTATTTAATTTTTTTTTTTGGCAAAATATTCTTTTTAAGTGTGATATATAAATATTAAAAATACTTAAAATATTTAAAAATACTTAAAATATTTTATAACATCTATAAAAGCATCTAAAATATTCTATATTATTCACAAATAATGTTTGAAGCTACCTAAATTTTTCTAAACTACCCGTAAGGAAAATATGTCTAAAAATTCTTCATTTAACCTTCATATATGTATATATATATATAGAGAGAGAGAGAGAGAGAGCAAATGTGTAAAAAAAAATTATACAAATAATATTTAAAAGTATCTAAAATATTAGTAATGAGACAGGTGAAATTTACATTTTTAAAAAATCTATATAGATAATGGATTTATAGTAGTAATTAGACTTTTATTTATTTACGTTTAAAGTTGTTACGATAGATGAGGGATGTGATTTTTTTTACTCGTGGAGATGGAATTTTATAAGCTGGGTTATGAAATTTTCTTAAACTCGTCCATGCGATGAGTTTTTTAAGCTGGGTATATAGATTTAAAATTGTAAAAAAAAAAACTTTCATAAATCATTTGATTTGGTATTTTCGGAGAGCTTCATTAATTTAAAAGTGTAAAATAAATAAATAAAAAAAGTACAACTGAAAAAGTTACAACCAATTGTATGGAAAATTAAACTAAATCCAATTTTGTAGGATGCATTAAATATTGATTAAATTTTATATGTAAAATAAAATAAAAAAATAACTGGAATAGTTGTAAGTGTTGCAATATTTTATATTTAAAAAAAAATATAAAATCTTCATTTACGTATTGCATACCTACATTTTAGGAACTACATAGATATCTATATTTATATAATAAGAATTAACATTTATCCAAAATAGTAGGTCAAATTATGGTCAATGTCGGATTTGCATTAAATATTTTCCAAAACTGGTAAGTTTTTGTCTTTTTCACACTTCTCATTAATTATGTCTTTTTCACACTTCTCATTAATTATGTCCTTTTCACACTTCTCATTAATTATGCCATTTTCACACATCTAATTAATTCATTAATTACGACATAATTATCATAAATCATTCCATATGAGCTTTTATCGTTAAAATGTATAGCGATCTGTTATGATCTTATCCCATTAATATTTCCATGAAGCGTTCTTATCGCGTTCTATTTTTTGGTAACCATTCTATATCAATAATCGGATATTTGGTTAATGATAGCACACGTCTTTATTTCAAGGAGCGGATATTCTTTGACCTTTAATTAATTTGAACTGATTGCCTTGACTTTTCAATTTTTAAAAATTCTTTTTTTAAATATTTCGGCTTAAAATTCGGATTTCATTAAACAAGTCATCGGATTGTTTGAATGAAAAGGAATGAAAAGAACACAAAAAACAGGTAGCCTTATTCATATAATCAATCCTAAAATATTAGTTTATTCACTAAAAAGAGACAAATCCTAGAAATCCTAAGATATTAGTTTATCAATCCTAAAATATTAGTTTGTTCACCAAAAATATTAGTTTGATTTTTAGGATTTGTCTTTTTTGAAAATATTAGTTTGTGATAATGAGGAGTTACCAAATAATCAAACTCATAATGTTGTGTACAAGGGAAGTTTTTAGTAATATAGGATTGTTACCGAACTTTTTATGATTCAACAATGTTCCTATGTATTTTAATGATTTCAATTTCGATCCTAATGCACGTGAGGTTATTATTCTTCCAAATTTTACATCCCGTGCATCGCACGGGTTACGTACTAGTTCCTAAATTAATATTGCATACACAATATTTTAAGAACTAATTAAATGCTAATTTGATTTGCATACCAAAAATATTAGATGCATTAATTAAATGATTGATAAAAATAGCAAATCATTAATTAGAGTTAGACTATTCTACATACTACATTTAGTAAATAGTACCCCCTTTAATATAAGTATAGATTTTAAAATTGTGCACCATCTCACGAGTACTAGTTACTATATGCGGGCATTATTATGGCCTGTATCTGTGATTCCCTTCAGAATTGTCCACCGACCACAAATCTTGCACATAAACTCAGGAAGACACTTGACTGTCTTGATTGGCCTAATTGTATCTGCTTCGCTTTTGGTATCCTATTGTCTGTACCAAAAAACCCGCCTCTTCTCAAATCCCCATTAGATTTCCGACGGAGTACTTCTCGCCTCGCAGCTCCTCTTCCGCATCTGGGCCCTCCTGTCGCTCCTCACCTTCAGCCCCTCGGCCCGCTCCTCGAAGCTCGTCGCCGGCGACTTCACCGGCGCCTTCACCGGCGCCACGCCGAGCTAGACCGCGGCGTTCTTCGGCTCATCCGGTTTGTGCTCGTTCCCGTCCTCGCCTTCGCCTTCTCGGCTACGCGTCCTCTTCTTTTTCAGGTCTGTGCTCTGAAATGATTTTTCTCCATTTTTAGCCATACATTATCTCTTTGTGGATTTAAGTTGTGTTATCATTTTGTTTATTGTATGTATTGTTGCATCTGTGATTTGGATGTTCGAACACGCGTTGTGAATTTGATGATGATTGGTTTGATGAATTTTTTTTGTCAATTGAAGGATGTAGGATGTTTCTTGAATTGGTTTGACGAATTTTTTTGTCAATTGGAGGATTTTCTTGAATTGATTTTCATGCTCGCTCGCTGCATTTCTGGTAATAATTGATGTTGGTTATTTGCAGCTCCCTTCCAAGATAATATCAATTCCCAGGTTTGATAATTGTACCCGGCTCGAGTTGGATGCCGACTCGTGTTTCCTCAAATAGTCTTGAAGAGTGCCCACACAACCTTGAAGTCCTAATTCTCCACAAGGTTGTTAGTTGATCAAAAAAATGTACTGTACTATGGACAAGTATTGTATTGAAGTGTAATAGGTTTGAAGTCTGTAGTTATTTACTTATGTCACTATTGTGACATAAGTGACATAAGTAAATAACTACAGACTTCAAACCTATTACACTTCAATACAATACTTCATAGAATAAAGTACATTTTTTTATCAACCAACCTCCCTAAGGAAAGGAAACGGGCATCCAACTCGAGCCGAGTACAATTATCAAACCTGGGAATTGATATTATCTTGGAAGGGAGCTGCAAATAACCAGCATCAATTATTACCAGAAATGCAGCGAGTGAGTATGAAAACAGTGAATAAAATTTACAAACAATACGATAAATTAAGTCGAATACCGGCACAGTCACTCCCAGACTCTCTATGTTGCACAAACAACCAACGAAGTTTATCATGGAAAGGAGGCAGATTTGTTCCACACCATGACCAAAGTTACCAAACTTAATGTTTGCAGCGATGAGTGAAGGCATTGCAGTAGCCTCAAGTTCTAAGGCCGTGTTGTCTATCAACTCCAACTACTTAAGTGTAGGACAATGCAACCTCCGGACCCGGTTTTCTGGGTTGTCGTCCTTATACACGTAGCAATATTCAACTTCAAGTTTTTCTACTCATAGCAGCTGTCAATCGTGAATACAGTCAGATCTTTAAGCACCAGGTAATGTGAAATCAGGGTCCCTCCTTCATGTCTAACGCATACTAAACTCAGTACCTCGAGGTTAGGCAAGTATATGTCAACGTTAAAACAGGGGACAACACACTCAACGCATACTAAACTCAGTACCTTGAGGTTAGGCAAGTATATGTCTACTGTTTTGGGACAACACACTCATTCAGACTCAATTTAACAAGACTTTCGCACTTGAAGACTGACACCGGCATAGGGTACTTCGACAATCACTCTCAGCCTCTCTATGTTGCACAAACAACCAACGAAATTTATCATGGAAAGGAGGCAGGCTTGTTCCACACCATGATCAAAGTGAAACGAGGCCCTCATCTTTGAGGCACTGAACGTGAATAACGAAATCCCGAAAATCCTATCCAAATACGAGGATATGAAGAAGCCCTCACGGTCCCGTAGGAGCCCGATTCTGCCATGATACACGTTGCTGTGGAGCCCGACGAGTCCCCACGGGCCTCGAAAGAAGAGACTCTCGTCAGAAAACCAACGGGCCCCAGGCCCGAAAGCCATGTAGGCAATAGCAACAACAACCATGATGACATCATGGATGATCTCGACGAGATGATCTTTGGTAAGAAATCATCCGGTGGTGGTGGTGATGGCGGGACATCCGAGTCGAGAGGTGACGAGAAGAAATCTCAGCCAGCAAAAGACGATCTCATCTCGTTTTGAGGGAGATTATCTTGTACTTCGTTTTTATTTTTCCCATTTGCCCATGGTTTCGTATAGGAAAAATCGAGATTTTAATTTTATTGATGTTCATGCATGTTTGTGTTTGACATCTTCTATAGTGGATAAATTGCCTTTAGGATTGATGTCAGTAGATTTGTAGAGATTGGTATTGGAGATGTTTGTGGATTGTGATCTTGGTGTTTGTGCCTTTCATGTTTCTTTTTACTGATGGGATGAGATATGGATTACGACTGATTTGAAACTGATTTGAGACTTTTCTTTGTTGTTTTGGTTTCTTATATAATACCAAACATGAGTTCAGAAATCAGAATCTTTTCGCTGCAGGTAAAAGCAATTTCTGTTATATGACTGTTATGAATCATTGTTAGTTATGGTAATAATATAAGGTACTATTGAGATGGTCTCCTCCCAAGATTTTGGACAGTGAAGATTGAGAGGCTAGGTAAGAGCTTATTTAAAGTTTGTTTATTTAACGAGTCCAGTCGTACTCGATTTATTAAGCCTTGTTAAGTTCGATAAAAGGGCTTTTATGTTGTTTTTTAATTTTTAATTTAGCTCAGTTTATTGAGGCTAGAGTTTGACTCGTTTATTAATTCTAGAGTTTGACTTGTTAATATTGATATGCGAGGTAAAATCAGGTAAAGGCTCATGTAGAGCTTGAGTATCAAAAGTTCGAGCTCAACTCAATTTGTTTACAAGTTATAGTCTAGAAATATTTAACTCTAAATTTTTGGCTCGTCTGAAAATGTAAAGACTATTTGAGAAATATTTTCAAACTAAATTTAATTTGATATAAAAATATGAATTCTTGATAGTTAACATTAAAAAGTAAATAATAAAATAATAATTGAAAAACACATTAAGATCAAAATAATAGATAGTCTTTTTATTTAAAAAACACTAGTACAACACCCATGTAATACATGGGTGGGGATGGTGACTCATTCCGGACCGTTCATTGACAGATTCATAAGAGTGTGATCGTACCCGGACAAGTCAAATCCAGGACCGTCCCGGCGCCCACCCCTATGCTCAACATATTTATAGATAATTCGAACTTAAATATATTTGGATTAGAAGTAAAATTAAATCTACTCAAGCCTAATAACGGTAATTTTACCACATAAGATCCCGAAGCATGCGAGCATGCCACATAGGCTGAGCATGTGTTCTGAATTAATATATGGAGGGATAACAATGATTGACCACGCAATTGAGAAACAAAATTGCTGTCTAGAACTAAAAATTCGTCCAAAGTCACATAGTCCAGAAGTCCAAACTCTGCAGAGCTGAAAATTCCTTGCTCAACAGTTAAATGCCACTGACCCACCGGAATATGACCGGAAGAAACCACCACCCGGCCGCCGCCGCTACTAAATCTCGGCGATCTCCGCTCATTCTCTTCACTCTCTCCCTCATCTTCCTCTCCGTCCTTTTCTATATCATCACATCGGCTTCTTCCCCATCTCTCCAATTCCACGCAGCTCGAAACCCTAACGTCGATTACTCTTTCACCTCCTCACTCGAGAAATTCCTTGCCAATCACAACTCAAAATCGTCCTCCACCCCCGGAGACGACACAGTTCGAAGGAATGCTACAGAGCAGGACGTGCAGGTGTTCGACGATTTGATCTCTCAAGGACAGGAGAAACGTATCTATGGAGGTGATGATCCGTTTCGTTCGCCGATTAGGGTGTACGTGTACGATATGCCGTCCAAATTCACGTACGATTTGCTCCGGCTGTTCCACACTACGTATAAAGAGACTGCTAATCTCACCTCCAATGGCAGCCCAGTTCATAGGTTAATTGAGCAGGTGAGCCTCCGTTATTCAGATTTTGGTGACGAATGGCTGATCTTAATGTGTGATTATCATTGATTTTTTTAGTGAGTACCAGCTGCACGAGCTCGGTATTGTGGATCTGTACAGATTTAAGCGTTTTATATATATATATATATATATATATATATATATATATATCTGGTTATTCTCTGAACTCATGTAGTAATTCTTCTTGGTTGTAGCATTCTATTGATTACTGGTTATGGGCGGATTTGATAGCTCCTGAGTCAGAGAGGTTGTTGAAGAATGTGGTCAGAGTATACAAACAGGAGGAGGCCGACTTGTTCTACATTCCATTTTTCACAACAATTAGCTTCTTCTTGTTGGAAAAGCAGCAATGCAAGGCGCTTTATAGGGTGTGAGTGCGTTACCCATAGAATCTTACTCTTTGAAGATAATTGTGTTTCCTTGTGCATGATTACAACTTTCTACAACGGTTTTCTTGGTTCCCCATTTATTAGAAGATACACAAAGTTGCATTAAATACTTTTGGTTTTAATACCTATGTTGCCTTATGTAGGAGGCCCTAAAGTGGGTTACGGACCAACCAGCTTGGAAAAGGTCTGAGGGTAGAGATCATATCTTACCAGTTCATCATCCTTGGTCATTTAAATCTGTCAGAAAGTTTATGAAGCATGCCATCTGGCTGCTTCCAGATATGGACTCAACAGGGAATTGGTCAGTAAATGCATTAAATCCCAGCAGTGAACCAATGCGGTAATTGGCTGTAGATGTGTAACATATATTTTTGCTAATTCAGGTATAAGCCAGGACAAGTTTACCTCGAGAAAGACTTGATACTTCCATATGTTGCCAACGTCGATTTGTGTGATGCCAAATGTTCATTAAATTCCAAGAGAACCACTCTTCTCTTTTTTCGGGGAAGGCTAAAAAGAAATGCTGTAAGATTTCTAGATTCGTGCATGAGTTCTTTTTTTTTTNTGTCTCTCAATTTGTTTAAGTCTCTTGGGTCCTCCCGCCTGAGTCCCTCATGCATTAAAATACTTAAGAAGAAGTGATTTCTTTTTGTACTTCTAGGGTGGCAAAATCCGTGCTAATCTTGTCACAGAACTTAGTGGCGCCAATGATGTTGTCATAGAGGAGGGTTCTGCTGGAGAAGAAGGAAAAGCTGCAGCTCAGGCTGGGATGCGCAAGTAACGCTATAGCTGCATAATTAGTATGGTTTGAGCATTATGGTTGACCAAACAGAATTTTCTGACCAACTTGCTTTACTCATTATTCATCAGGTCAATCTTTTGCCTTAATCCAGCTGGAGATACTCCTTCATCTGCTAGGTTGTTTGATGCTATTGTCAGTGGGTGCATCCCTGTAATAGTCAGTGATGAACTTGAGCTTCCATTTGAAGGAATACTTGATTATCGCAAGGTACTCACAGTCTTCTGGTGTTTTGGTGGTACAAATATGTTACTTTTTTCAGTATATCAATTGGTAGAAATGATTACTATGGTGATTGATATATTACAGTTACTTGGTACTTAAAGTTAACAAGATATGGGTTTTTAGATATTTATTTTTAGTGCCTCCTATATTAGCTATGTGGTGACCGGGGTATTTTTTATGTGGCAGATAGCTGTGTTTGTGACTTCTAGTGATGCCTTGCATCCAGGATGGCTGTTATCATATTTAAGAGGCATTTCTGCTGCACAAATTAGAGAGAAGCAACAGTATTTAGCCAAGGTCTGAGCTCCACCACCTCATGTATTCTTTTTTCTAAGCAGCATGTTACAGCTCATTTGCAAAGTTAAAATACTTATGATTATATTTTGTTCCCTGTCAAAATAAAGAAATTACTTTGACAGAAACTGATAACCGGTATTTTTCTTCATTTTTTTATTGTTTTATTTGGGACAACATTTGATTAACCATGTCTACTTCTACTTCTTTCAGTACTCGAGGCACTTCTTGTATTCCCATCCGGCACTGCCAATGGGCCCAGAAGACTTAGTTTGGAGAATGGTTAGTTACTCCATCTTTTTTTTGCTATATATCTGTTTTGGTTAGTACATGAAAGTGAGCGTGGGATGATAAAAATATTTGGATGCCATAAATTGTAAACTAGTGAGGATCTATTCTCCTCTACCAATTGGTGGCAAAATTATCCAAGTTATGATAGTCATTTTGGGTCACATCGTTTGGTTATTGAGTATTCGAATAAAATGATTCACCGATGGTATTTTACTTTTTCTTGGAGTTCTGGAAAAATACAAATAACAAAAAATTATNAAAAAAAAAAAAAAAAAAGATAAAGAAAAAGACACGCCATGTCTGCTCGTCTGAGTTTTCATGCTTACTGTTGTCCTCTACAAATGCTACATGACTTACATTAACAAAAGTGGATTTTAACTGCACTTACAAACGAGGATTATTTTCAGATTCTACATATTGGACATAACAAGTTTAAATCGTGTTAGCATTTTGCTTATTTCTGAACACTGTAACAGATGGCTGGTAAGTTGGTGAACATAAAGCTCCACTTAAGAAGATCTCAGCGGGTGGTGAAAGAATCCAGAAGCATCTGTACTTGCGAATGCCACCGTTCCAATGCATCTACTATTCAAGGATCTTAATTTCCAATTTTTAATTTCTCAACGAATTAGAAATTTCACTTTCCTATACTCTCTTTATCCTTTCTCTTTTTCATTCATCATTCTTTTCGCGGCCTTGTGTAATTTTACATGTGACATTAGACCCGCGCGGTTTTGTGATCCACAGTTTTCTCCCGATCGGGATTGCGAAAATGGTTCATCTATTTATTTCACGCGATTTAATAATATTTACATTTTGTGTTATTTGCCAATAGATACCTGAAGTTCCGGACTCTTGATTTTTGATCGAACCATGGTAAGTGCACTTCTGATTATGATTATGTACTATGATCATGAATTGAGATGAATGGAGTGCCGTTGGATTAACACACACCCATATGAGTGTGTGTTTGTGGAATAGTGATCCGATGGATAAAATCCTTATCCACCCACGCAGGTTAGGATCTACAGTAAATTTCATATTGTCTGTGTGGAGAGCTGTTGGATCAACACACACGGTAAATTTCATATTGTCTGTGTGAAGCCGTTGGAGCAATGCACACCCACATGGATGTGTGTGTGTGTGAATCTGTGATCCTTGGCCATAGGATCGAACTTACCTGGATCTGCAATGTTTGGTGACTTGTGAATAATTCCATTATAAATCTTTTGTGGAAAAATAAGAATAAATCATTAAAATAAATATATAAGACAATAATTCCCTTGTAAATAATTAATTATTCTCATGAAGTATGGATTAACGTGTTGTGGTGCGAGTATACAGAGAACGTGGGCTGCATTTTCTCAAACTCAAACGAAAATTCCACCGACCCCTCAAACATTGTTATTATTATTGCTCACTTTTCTGGTCCCTTTTTTGACCATAAGATGGGAAATCATTACGCTTTAGATATAATTTATTCACAAAAAAATTTCATATGCATTGATTATCGGATTGATTACTCAAATTTCATTCAATCCAATAACACAAAATAATGGTCGAAACGACCGGCTAAATATATGTGAATGAACAATTAATCATACAAAACTTAATACTATTCCAATGGTTAATTCAACTAGTATTCGATCTGTGCATTTGCACAGATATAAATAAATTATTGTGAGTTTGTATGCATATAATGATTAATTACTTTTCTTTCACTTTTTTGCAGACCAAATTTACAATTAAAAGAGTTGGAATATCTTTTTTTTAAAAAAATTGCGTTTATCTGATTAGATGTAATGTATATTTTGGTACGTCTTTTATTTGTGAATTATTTATTATTTATTTAGGAATTTCAAATATATTTTTTATTTTTAAAAAAAAATTAAATGTAACAACAATAATAACATCTAATCACATTATACGGTCAACACATTATATGGTCAACTGTCATTAATAAAAAATTTAAAATGATTTTTGTAATTTTGAAGTGATGAGTATAAATTATTTAATGATTAAATGAAAGATTAAATACATCAAAATGTAACGGTTTTTGGAGGGAAAATTATTAAATTGCCACATAAGTAAAATTAAATAGGTTTTATTAAATATTTTGAGCTAGTAATTATATATATATATATATGTACTTTTACTTTCATAGCTTTTTTCCTTAAAAGTTATACTTTTAAAGATGATAAATAAATAAAAGTATGACAATATTTATTTTTATACATACCTTTGTTTTTGGTAAACAATGTCCGGGCCAAATCAAACACTGAAGTTCCTTTCAGAGTTTTTTGGATAATTTTTGTTACTAAATATATGAAACAAAGTCACATTGCTCTAGCAACAACAAAAGATGCAAGATAAATAAACAATCGTGATACTATTGGAGAATACCATTTCAATATTTCACATATCTCAATTCTTGGTATAGATTTCGTATGTAAATAAACACCGGTCAAATTGTCTAACAATTAACCACATCATACTGCCTACCATTTATTAGTCACCTCAGATAGAAATTTGTGAAGAATGAAGATTAAATATTAAGATTGACTAGGCCAAATTTATGTCTATTCTCATTTCCATTCTTACAAAAATCGAATATACCATTTCTTCTCCTGTCATTTTCTTTTCTTTTTCTATTGCGCAATATCCGGAAGTGTGAAAGAAATATTAATTAAAAATGTAAAATGTGAAGTCATAATTACAAAACTATCCCTATAATCATCATCTATTAACATCTTCCAGTCTTAAGCAGAGAAAAAAAGACGTGAGCCAAAATACTGTGAGGAAAATCTCGACTTTCGCTGTAACAAAACAAACGCGCAGGCAAAAAGCTCAGCTACGCGTCGGCTACCGGAGTTTTATTTTTTATTTTTATTTTTTGTTAATTTTTGTAATGATTGTGATATATATTACATAGAGGCAACCAAATTGTACAATCTCGGCATGGAAAGATAAAAACTTGAAAAGCCGGGGAACCACAATCCTTTTGCCGCCGTGCGTTTATACTCAGTTAGCCGGAGGTACGTATATGCCTGTGTGCAAATTTTTAGTCTTTTTTTTTTTTTAAATAAATGTAGCCCACTGTTTGGTCGTCTAGTGTCAGCAGTAAAATTGGTCGATGACGTAGTTTTCTGAAATTCTTGTTTGAGGAGGAGCTTACTTCTACTGATCATTTTTCTGGGTAAGTTTTGTTTGCTCTTATTGTCTTTGTTTTTCTTGATCTTGAATTGGGGTTCTTCATCATATCTGCAAAATTTGAGTGGGATCCGATGATTTAGAGTGAAAATCAGAGAATTTTCATTTATAAAATGTGATTTATTAGATTGTGTTGATTGATAATCTTACCTCAAATTGTGAATTAATTGACTTCACTTTTGACTACTTTGACTGCAGAACTATAATGTATATTAATTGATTATCAATCTCATTATCACATTTATGTTTGCCAATCTCATAATCTGATTCTTGCTCTGAGTGACCCCACCTCCTACTGATTTCTCCATCAAATTTTGTGACTGTTAATCTTCAAGAGTTGCTATCATCATAAATCATTCCTCTGATCCAATTTAACAGTTCTTAGTGTAGTTGCTTGCTCGAAATCCCGAGATGGCCTCGAAATCGTTCAAGGCCACCCCAAATTGTGAATTGATTGACTTCACTTTCGACTACTTTGACTGCAGAACTGTAATGTGTATTGATCAATTCTTAATCTCATTATCACATTTATGTTGGCCAATCTCACCCCACCCCCCACTGATTTCTCCATCAAATTTATGATTGCTAAAATTCAAGAGTTGCTATCATCATAAATCATTCCTCTGATCTATATCTGTAATTTTATTTTATTTTTTTTTTTCAATTTCTTGATCCCTTTTAACAGTTCCTAGTGTATTTGTTGCTGATTTCTCCACCAAATTTTGTGATTGTTAAAATTCAAGAGTTGCTATCATCACAAATCATTCCTCTGATCTACATCTGTAATTATTATTTTATTTTTTTTCCATTTCTTGATCCAATTTAACATTTCCTAGTGTAGTCGCTTGCTTCAAAAATCCCGAGAATGGCCTCGAAATCGTTCAAGGCCACCCCATCCAACCTCTCCATATCCTCTGACACGCTCTCCGGGACAAACCCCTCCGGCAGCCGGCCTCCTCTCCCCCCTCACGTCGTCACGTTCGCCCGCCGAACCCCTTCCGGCCGCTACGTCAACTACTCCAGAGACGATCTCGACAGCGAACTCAGCTCGTCCGATTATCTCAATTACACAGTCCACATTCCCCCGACACCCGACAACCAGCTCAATAACGACCCAGTAGCCCAACGGGTCGAAGAACAATATGTCTCATCATCCCTCTTCACGGGCGGGTTCAACTCCACGACCCGGGCCCACCTCATGGACCGGGTCACCGACTCTAACTCCTCCCCTCTCCACCCGCAGATGGCCGGAGTCAAAGGCTCGTCTTGCGCGGTCAACGGTTGTGACGGGAAAGTGATGAGTGACGAGAGGGGTAACGATATCCTCCCCTGCGAGTGCGATTTCAAAATATGTCGGGATTGCTATCTCGACGTGCTGAAAACGGGCGATGGGATTTGCCCGGGATGTAAGGAGGAGTACAAGACAACTGACCCGAATGAAGTCATGGATGGGTGGGTTGGGTCGTCGTTGCCCCAGCTGCCGGGCCCACAGGTGGGGGGTTCGTCGAGGGTCGAGAGGAGGCTGTCGATAATGAGGTCGAGCAAGTCGGGACTGATGAGGAGTGGGACGGGAGTGGATTTCGATCATAATCGGTGGCTTTTCGAGACTAAGGGGACTTATGGTTATGGGAATGCTATTTGGCCCAAGGAGAAGGATGGTAATGAGGTTAATGATGGTCGTGGTGGTGGTGTTGATGCTGAGTCGCCGGGATTTATCAGCAAGCCGTGGAGGCCGCTTACTCGGAAGCTCAAGATTCCGGCAGCCATCATTAGTCCTTACCGGTACAAAAGTGTTTGGATATTATTCATTCAAGAAGTGTTTTGAATCCATTTTTTTGTGAATTATCTTGTTACAAGATGCGGTTTAACTATAAAAGCTATCCGGGATGTTTGGGGTAATTATTGAAAGAACCCTGGATATTAGAAATTTCGGAAAAAGACGTCGTTGAGCTTTGTTTCATTCTTAAAACATGAACTTGACTCTGAAATGCTTTTGCTTATGGACGAGACTAATTGTCTTACAGAATAAAAACCCCTGGGACCTTTATGTAGTTCTTTGTGTCTTCTTGTAAATATCCAAAACATCATGGCTAGTTTTAGTATCTAGACATCCTTGGAACACATAAATATAAGACACAATGAGAATTCCCATGCCCTATGCTGTGTTGCTGTATGTCATTTTTTGTTTTGCTTTAATTGCAGGCTTCTAATCGTGGTCCGAATGGTAGTCCTCGGCTTCTTCCTCACATGGAGAATCCGGCACAAAAACAACGACGCCATTTGGCTTTGGGGAATGTCCGTCGTGTGTGAAGTCTGGTTCACATTCTCATGGATACTCGATCAGCTCCCAAAACTCTGCCCCGTAAACCGTGCCACTGACCTCAACGTACTCAAGGAAAAATTCGAGACCCCAACCCCAAACAACCCCTCCGGAAAATCCGATCTCCCGGGCATAGACGTGTTTGTCTCGACAGCCGATCCCGAAAAGGAGCCCCCACTCGTCACAGCCAACACCATACTTTCCATACTGGCAGCCGATTATCCTGTCGAGAAGTTAGCTTGTTATGTTTCGGATGATGGAGGGGCACTTTTGACATTTGAGGCCATGGCAGAGGCCGCCAGCTTCGCGAACCTGTGGGTCCCGTTCTGCCGCAAGCACGGAATCGAGCCGAGGAATCCCGAGAGCTATTTTAATCTGAAGAAGGATCCGTACAAGAACAAGGTTCTTAAGGATTTTGTTAAGGACAGGAGAAGGGTGAAGAGAGAGTATGATGAGTTTAAGGTTCGGATTAATGGGCTGCCCGAGTCGATTAGACGGCGATCAGACGCGTACCATGCGAGAGAGGAGCTTAGGGCAATGAAGGAACAAAGGCGGCAGATAAAAGAGGATGAGCCGATTGAGGAGGCGGTGAAGATTACGAAGGCGACTTGGATGGCTGACGGGACACATTGGCCCGGGACTTGGTTGAGTCCGTCGGCCGATCACTCGAAAGGCGATCATGCTGGGATAATACAGGTAAATAACTAAATATGCTGTGTAAAATAGGAAATTTCAACTACATGTCTCTGGCTTGTTTATACAAATAAACTTGGTTTTTCTGGTTAACCATGGTTAATTTTGAAAAAAAAAATATAATTTGGTTAGTTTTTAGAGGAATATTAAAATAATATTTAAAATGAAATGATTAAAGTTATGTAAAAGTAGGAGAAAAATTGTGGGATGTGATCGGTAGTTAAAATTATGCGAGTGAGTGAATAATGAATTAAAATTGTAAGGATGGTTGATTGATCGATTGATTGATATTATTTAATTATACTGATAATACTGCGGATGGTTGGGTTGGGTTAGGTTGAGATTGAATTTCTTTTATTTGGTAAATTGAAAAACAGGTTATGCTGAAGCCCCCAAGCGACGAGCCCCTGTGCGGCAGCTCGTCCGAGGAGCCCCGCACGATGGACCTGACGAGCGTCGACATCCGCTTACCCATGCTCGTTTACGTGTCCCGCGAGAAGCGCTCGGGCTACGACCACAACAAGAAAGCCGGAGCCATGAACGCCCTCGTCCGGGCCTCGGCCATCATGTCGAACGGGCCTTTCATCCTCAACCTCGATTGCGACCATTACATCTATAACTCGCAAGCCATGCGCGAAGGCATGTGCTTCATGATGGACCGCGGAGGAGACCGCATTTGCTACGTCCAATTCCCCCAACGCTTCGAAGGAATCGACCCTTCCGACCGATACGCCAACCGCAACACCGTCTTCTTCGACGGCAACATGCGGGCCCTCGACGGGCTTCAAGGCCCGGTTTACGTGGGAACGGGTTGCCTCTTCCGCCGGGTCGCCCTATACGGGTTCGACCCGCCCCGCTCTAAAGAACACAGCCCGGGTTTCCTCTCCATGTGCTTCTCCGGCCGCCAGAAAACTCGAACCGGGCCCGCCGGAAACTCGGACGAGGAGAACAAGGCGTTGAGGATCTCGGACGACGACGAGTTCTCGTTTTCCGGCAACCTCTCGATCGCCCCGAAAATGTTCGGAAACTCGAGCCTCCTTATCGACTCGATCCCGGTGGCCGAGTTTGGGGGACGCCCGCTCGCCGACCACCCGTCGGTGAAAAACGGGCGGCCGCCGGGCGCCCTAACCGTCCCGCGGGACCCGCTCGACGCGCCCACCGTGGCCGAGGCTATAAGCGTAATTTCGTCGTGGTACGAGGAGAAAACCGAGTGGGGCCAACGGGTCGGGTGGATTTACGGGTCGGTTACGGAAGACGTCGTCACGGGCTACAGAATGCACAATCGAGGCTGGCGCTCGGTTTACTGCGTCACCAAACGAGACGCTTTCCGAGGAACCGCGCCGATTAACCTAACCGATCGGCTCCACCAGGTGCTCCGGTGGGCCACGGGCTCGGTCGAGATATTTTTCTCACGAAACAACGCTTTTCTCGCCAGCTCGCGAATGAAGGTCCTTCAACGGGTCGCGTACCTGAACGTCGGGATTTACCCTTTTACCTCTGTTTTTCTCATCGTCTACTGTTTTCTCCCTGCTTTATCGCTTTTTTCCGGGCAGTTCATCGTGCAGACGCTGAACGTCACGTTCTTGATCTACCTACTAACCATTACAGTCACTCTATGCGCGCTGGCAATACTCGAGGTCAAATGGTCGGGTATCGAGCTCGAGGAATGGTGGAGAAACGAGCAGTTTTGGTTAATCGGGGGCACGAGCGCGCATTTGGCGGCCGTTTTTCAAGGACTGCTTAAAATCGTGGCAGGTGTCGAAATTTCGTTCACGCTGACTTCGAAATCAGGAGGGGAAGATGATGATGACGAGTTTGCTGACCTGTACATTGTGAAGTGGACTTCACTGATGATACCGCCGATTGTTATTATAATGGTGAACGTGATAGCGATTGCTGTGGGGCTGAGCCGAACGATATACAGCGTGATACCGCAGTGGAGCCGTTTGTTGGGAGGAGTTTTCTTCAGCTTTTGGGTTTTGGCTCATTTGTACCCGTTCGCGAAGGGGCTGATGGGGAGACGAGGGAGAACGCCGACTATCGTTTTTGTTTGGTCGGGACTTATCTCGATTATTATCTCGCTTTTGTGGGTGGCGATTAATCCGCCGGACGGGACGAATCAGATCGGGGGATCGTTTCAGTTTCCTTGATTATAGGATGAGTTTTTTTTTTCCAATTTTTTTTTTTTTAATTTCTAATATTTTTTTCCTTTCATTTTTCTGGGGTCATCACTGTTGGAAGTTTAGATTAACACTTGGGGTTGAAGTGTTTTTACTCGGGACTACCATTGTTGTTGAGTGGTGGTGATATAAACACAATGATATGATATACATTCTTTGATTTGTTTGTGTTCTTAGTTCTTACAAGAGTGGACATTTTGGGTTTTATGGATCATATGCATTTTTTTACTGCTAGCAAGCGTCGGGAGTGTTTGAGTCAAACTCGAGCTCAATTAAACTCGAGCTAGAGTAGTTCAATTAAGCAAACAAGTCGAGCCTCGAGTATCATTTCAAAAGCCTCGTAAGCTATACGAGCCGCTTGACCTTTTATATATATAAATAATTCATATAGTGTAATTATCAATATTAGATCATCATAGTAAAATTGTCTATTTAGATTTAAAAAAGGTACCTTTATATTTAAGGTTTAGTTGTTAAAATTTTGACCTTTTATACATATAAATAATTTATATGATGTAATTATCAATATTAGAACATCATAGCAAAATTGTTTATTCTATCATTATATAAAAAGAATAACCTTTTTATAAATTTAGAAACATTTTCCCGCCAAAATCATTAAATATATCCTACATATAGTAATTGTTGGACAAATTTGAATAGGCAAATAAATTGGCTCATTAATTGTGTAAAAATTTGTTTCTTTTTTTCCTGATTTTTAGTTTATCAAAATCGTTGTTTGACAATAAATATTTGTTTTTCTTTTTCTTATTTTAGTATAAATCTACAAGAGTTTATCTCTTCTGTTACAAAATCCTCTCATCCCTTATCTATACAGGTTGAAAAATAAAATAAAATAGAAACCAATTCATAATTACTATTAGAAATCCGTTAAAAAGAAAAAATAAAATAAAATAGAAACCAATTCATAATTACTACTAGAAATCCATTATCTACTTTAATAAGCTAATTTTCATCGTCTAATTACTAATATTTTCACAAATATTGTAATATCTACTTTAAGAAGCTAATTTTCATCAGTCTAATTACTAATATTTTTACAAATATTATAAGCTAATCATACAAAAAAGTATAATAATAATTTTGAAATGGTATGTAATCAAATTTTTTTATATTCTCTTATACATAATAATTTTACCGAATCTTTAATTTATAATTATTAAGTATTGTTTATCCTCCTCTTTAATTTATAATTATTATTTTTTCTTCCTATTTTTAAATAAGATCAATAGTAGTTTCCACTTCCGCCATTGAGTGACTCAAACTCGAGGTCTATTTATAATATTGTTAATTTAATATTGTTCTCGTGCATCGTACGGGGTACACACTAGTTAGATTTAAAATAGGTACCCTTATATTTAAGGTTTAGTTGTTAAAATTTCGAGCCGAACTCCAGCATTGAGTTCTTATTCTTTTCACAAGTTGAGCACCATTTTCCATAATCTCACGATCCAACGCCTAATATACATTCTATCAATTGCACAATGAATATAAAGCGTTAGATCGTGAAGATTATGGTACCATATGGTGCCCATATGGGCGCCATAGAATTTCTGTCATTTTACATGGCTCATTATTATGCTATCGTATAATCCTATCAATTTTTACAAATAGCATAAATAAAAATACAAAATTTCATAATGTTAATACGTAATTTTATTTAAAAAAAAAAACTACTGACCGACATATGAGAAGAAACACGGATGAAAAAAAAAATATATTCAACTAACAAATAATTAAGTTTATTTATTTTAATTGTGCGGTGTGATATTATTTGCAATCAGGCCCCTGGTTCGCAACAACAGAGAACTTCTGAAGAGCCTGGATCTGCTTGATAGCATTCACCGCCATTGTAATTACTTCTAATACACAGCCCCATACACTGTTTTGGTCCAAATTTAGATGAGCAAACTTCAAGGCAAAACGGGTTCACTGCCCTTGCCACCTTTTCACCTGTTTAACAAATCAATATATAAAAATAAAAATAGGCATCACTATCGATTGTAGTTCAACTAACAAAATTTAAAAATTGGTATTTTTGTTGAATAATTTGATGATTTACATTAAAAGGCTTAGTTTTTTTTCTCTTAATTTAGACCCTGCAGTGCAGGCGGGTGAATGTCAACCCGATTTGGCCAAACCATTATATATTTTTTAACCTTTTTAAAATAATAATTATGTATATATATAGAATTATTATAAAATTAATTACTCAATTCCAGGGACAATCATGAACCAGGCCGAAATTGAAAACATTTGGTAAAAGTAATATAATTTTTATTAAGAAAATATGATGAAGATGGAATTATGAATAATAATATAAATCATAACAACAATACCTGTTGTGGATGCACTGAAGAAAGCAATCGCCACGAGATAAACAAGTAGAAATTTAGTTATTTGCATTGCGACTTTTAACTAGCACGANTTAGAATCATGTGTATTTATAATGAAATTTTCATCCAACGAATATGGTTGATTTTATCATTAATAGAATTACAATATAATTACCATAATTGACTGTATATTAAAAAAACATGTTATTTAAGAAGTATTACCATAATTGACTCTAGATTAAAAAAATCATGCTATTTAAGAAATATAATTGCAAGAATATAATAGATTGTATAATATGCTTTAATGACAATTATATTTGATTATCTATATACCAATTGTGAGTCAATTATATAATAACTCCTGATATATTTTATTCGTAAGTTCTAATAAAGTAAATTCGGGTACAGATTTTGAAAAGATTAATACAGAACCCGTGCGATGCACGGGGTGCACAATTTTAAGGCTATTTATCCAGACTTATAATTATATACATGAATACAGAAAAATGTGCGGGATATATATAGTACGTGACCCGTGCGAGGCACGGGATATATTTATTTGAGGAATACTATATTATAAGATGCAATATTCAATAAAAGTTTTATAATACGCAAGAAAATTATACAATAAGATAGTATTCGACAAACAAACAATCATATATTATTAAAGACCACCTTGTACACAACATTATGAGTTTGATTTTCCATACAATAATAATAAGATTTTTTGTAAAAAGATAAGAAGAAATTTTCAATCTACACAAACTTTAAACATTAGATGTGTTTACGTAAATCAATGACTATATAGAAAACTAAACTTTTCAATTTAGACTTGACATCTACTTTATTTATGGATGACGTAAAATAAGGATTTAATTTTGACCGATTAAATCTTTATTCATAGGCTTGACATATGAAACTGATTTGATGGGATTTTCTTAACTAAACCGATGCCGTGGGATAAAACAAATCTATACTTACCTTTGACTTTTCCAGAAAAGGTAAAAAAATCGGTTCTGATTTTTATCCCATAACAAATCTTTAATGTCAAGCCTATAAATACCAAAACAAATATGTAATTAGTATCATTTTATTTTCAGCAAGCATTAATTACCTTTGACTTTTCTGCCTACTATTTCTAGTAAATAGGATGACTTTTTATATAAGTATAGATTTCATATAATGCAAAGACTGAGATCATAAAAAAGAATCTTAAAAACTGAAACAATATATTTGCATAATTTAAGGCCATTAAGAAATCGATCTCTAAACCAGATTTGATTTTCAGAATATGTTTTTTCATTTCGAACTCCATACAAAATGGAATTCTTTCCAACCAATAGATGTCATAGAAAATATTAACTCTTAACTATTAGATTATTAGTACATACCGAGCGAATTGTGTACTGATTTTAGAAAGTTAAAATGATTCATGTTAGGTAATTTTACATTTTATGCATGTTGAACGGTGGATTTTAAATATTGTTTCATATAACGTAAAAGTGTATTATATTATTTTTATGAGATGTTGAATTTGAAAATTAGTAGAATTCTTCTTCATAGGAATTTTAAATGTAACAATATTCTTTGGTATACACTACTAATAAAATCTATATTTAAAGTTTACATTTTTTTTTTACCGGAAAGAAATTCTTAATTTAAGGAATCATATATCTTCAATCAGTCCACATCTATATACATTCTTCACAATTTTAAATCTTGAATTTGATGAGAATTTGTATCTATGGATGCAAAATATAATTTAACAAATTAATTTTTTATTATTATTCCAGCCATACTTCTTTATACGATTTTTTGTGAAAATACAAAAGTAAATTCTTAATTTTAAATCAGCCATACATTAAAGAGTACAAATTTGTTGAAATTACAAAAATAATTTTTTTACTTTTAAACAGATGTAAATTTAAATCAGTTATAAAAAAAGTAATATTTGTTTACCATTTAAATATTAAATCAGCCGTAATTAATGTTGTTTGTTTTAGTTGCCACGATTTTCTCCAAACTAAATTAACAACTGCCATGATTTAAGGGCAACATTTAATGCTGCTCTATTTTTAGGAGACATTAAATGTATTTGGCGGGAAAAACTTGCTAAAAGTGTTAAATGGTTAATCTTTTAATATAATGATAGATGTTCATTCAATCTATACTTATATAAAAAGCCATCTTATTTACTAGAATTAACAGGAAGAAAAGTCAACTCATAATTAATTGCACATTATATTTAGAAAGTTTTAGATATTTTAAATCATAAAATAGGGTAGCATTAAATGCCCCTAAAATTATGGGTTTTGTTGAATTCATGTATCCAAATTTACGTGTGGTTTTGAAGTGAAATTTTGAAATTCAAAATCTCTTCTCATTTTAGTTACAAGAAAATCGGGCTGCATTCAACACTTGGACCAATTTAAAAACTATTCCTTAAATGAAGGAATTTATAGATAATTGTTATCTCTACTCAATCACATGATTATTTTCAATATAAAAAGAGACAGATTACAAATTAGTGAATCATATATTACCTAATTCAATATCTTAACATTAAGAGATAAATCCATAGTATTATGTAAATTCGTATCTCATATTATTATATATTAAGAATATATTATAGTTATATTATCAAATCATAAAAAGATATTAAATCCATATTGTAAAAAAAATAATTCATATAATTTTATAACAATTTTACTACCCTATTTAACAGTATTCCTATTCATTATATAATAAAATAATAATTAGATATTATATAGTGAACAACAATAAGTAAAACTGTTACTTTATCTTTTATCAAGGGATAAATTTATATGCTAAAATTAAATTTTTATTAGTATAAATATTTTAGTGAGATAATATATTAATTATTTTACAAGCTAGCTCATATTTAATGTTCTGGTTAAAAAAACGACGCTGGTTAAAAGATGTGGAAAAAAATTTATAATAACCCTATTTTTTTTTTACTTAACGTTGATTAAAAGATGTAGAAAATAGATAATAACCCTATTATTTTTTAGATTTAAACGGACAAGTGTGTAAAAATAACTCATTTAATATCTCTATCTCGTGCATCACGGGGTACGTACTAGTTATATAATAAGTCCTTATCTATTTTGTTAACAAATTCTAAAAAAGAAAATTTGGGTATTGATTTTGAAAAATGTTCATATGGTAAAAAAAACATTAAAATATCCTGATACACATCTATAACCATATAAAGAGAATAAGATTTACTACATAAAAAGAGAATAAAATTTACTACATATAGTAAGTCAATAATTTCAATCTTCCTAAAAAATGAAGACATAAAAACTGGAAAAAAAATCCTTTATATTCATTTAATTTAAAAAATTGATTCATATTTAAAAATATTGGAAAAAATACTTTATATTCCTTTAATTTAAAAAATTAATTCTTATTGCTTCAAATATAAAAGGAATGCATATGCATGCATTCCGTTACTAAATAACTATACTTTTGAAAACACAATTTTATTGCAAAAAATTATATATATTTTTTTTATCAAATTTGTTTGTTGCCCCATTGGATATCAATTCGAACTTGATATGTATTGACTTACAATTCTTTAGCAAATTTAACTCCAGCAAAATTTAATTAACTTAATACGTGTTTACTTTAATTTCTTTATAATTTGAACTCAAAAGTCAAAACAATAGAAAATCCCAATTTTGCATTTTTTAAGTATAGACTCCATTTAATTAGCTTCACACGTCTTGAGTTCATGAATTGCTTCACATATTTGAGGTTGAAATAATAGAAATATCTGCATTTGGTACTTTATTAATTATGAACTCTATTTAATTAAGACAGGATTTTCAAATATTTGTTGTTATTCATCCATGTATAATAGTATAGGATGTTTTTTCATATTTATGGAAACATAAATTTTTATTTCATATTTATTTTAGGAGAAGATTAATTATGCAATTGTATGATAATTTTATGTTGTGAAAAAAAAAAATCAAATTGTATGGATGATGATAAGTTATGGATAACATTAATTATATATAAAAGGAAAAGTTTATTAAAAAAATGATAAATGTTAGCATTTTTTTCCAGAAAAACCGGTCTAAAAATAAAAATACATCAATTTATAGCATCGTATATTTTGTATTTGTAATTATTATTTAAATTTTAGTTTTAAATTTTCAATTTTAAAAAAAATCGTATAACAAGTATGATTTGTCAGTTCATCTAACGGATATTGTCTCACATAAGAATTTTATGTTTGACGAATCATATATAACACATCCAAAACAACCCAACACATAATACTACAAAAGAATACGCAATGTGTGGTTAACTATTATGATTATTTATTCATTATATAAATTTGAAGTAGATAATTGATATCCCTAACTTTCACTCCTATAATTAAACCAACACAATATAGAATAATGTATTTAATCTAGATCGAATCAAACGACCCGATAAATTATTTTCGACCCGACTAATGTTGTTTTGCTAGTTGGCAGCAGCAACTCTTATGGCCCTCCACACAAGATCCATCGTCATATCCTCTTCTTTGACAAAGAACCTTGCACTTGGCGTCTCCATTTGTTGCTGAGCATTTTGCTATGCAAAAGGGATGAAAGACTTTGAATTTGATCTCCTCATCACCTATATACATAATATATACATATAAGTTCAACAAAACCAAAAACCAAAATTTAAATAAAATATATCAAATGAATGTTGATTCACATTTTATAATGGTTAGGCAGATCTGACTCGTCTGTAGTTTTTTTAAAAAAAAAATGTGTGTATATTTATACTATAAAATGTCATATTTTTATTTCTTTTTTAGAATGTGAAATTTTAATTTAAGATTATGTGTATCTATTGAAAATGTATCGATTGTCTAACTGTTAGCTTGTTGATATTTACTTTACTAAATCGACTGAAAAGTGTAATTGTAATTTTGGGGAGAAAAAAATCAAGACGTGAATTTAAATCATTAAAAAATCATATTGGGAAATAATTGTAGAGAGAATGATAGTATTATTATACTAATGATAATAATAATAATAATAATAATAATAATAATAATGTATAACCAAGGACATAGTCAGTTGTGAAGGCAGCTGCAACGAGGATAACAAGAAGATATTTAAACAATGCCATTGCAAATTCTATCAACAGGAAAAGAAATAAACAATTAATGAAATGAACTACTGTGAAGGGTGTATTTATAATATTTCAGTGCAGGATATGTTCATAGTATTGGGTAATAGTTTTTTTAGAAAAAAAAAAACCATAATTTTTACATTTGCTTAAATGGTTACCAATATCAATATGAATAACCAATTGTTGATATATTACTTTACATGCCATGAATAAATTTTATTCAGTAATAGTATCTCTCAAGATTATGTTACAAATTTTTTAGTTTTGAGGTATAAACCTAAAAGCAAATTATGAAACTAGCTAGTTTTTTTGTTTTTTTGAATAGAATTTATATACCATTTTTGTTTCAGTGACATACTAGGTAAATTATTTTTTCATGTTGATTGTTAATAAAATATTAAGATATGTTCGTAGGATTGGATCATAGTTTTTTTAGAAAAAAAAACATAATTTTCACATTTACTTAAATGATTACCACTATCAACAACCAATTGTTGATATATTACTTTATATGCCGTGAATAAATTCTATTCAGTAATAATATCTCTCAAGATTATGTTACAAATTTTCTAGTTTTGAGGTATAAACCTTCAAGCAAATTATGAAACATTTTCTTTTAATAAAAATTATATACCATTTTTGTTTGAGTGACATACTAGGTAAATTATTTTTTCATGTTGATTGTTAATAAAATATTAGGATATGTTCATAGTATTGGGTCATAGTTTTTTTAGAGAAAAACATATTTTCACATTTACTTAAATGATTACGAATATCATTAACCAATTGTTGATATTTTACTTTATATGCCATGAATAAGTTTATTCAATAATAGTATCACTCAATAATAGTATCCCACTGTCCCCATATCTTTTTATTATAGTGTCTGAAGCATTTTCTAACTTAATTTCCTAAGTCAAGCTTCATTCCAGTTTCCAAGGTATTAAGATTGGCAAATTTGCTCCTTCCATCTCTCATCTCTTCTTTGCTGATGACACAATTTTATTTTGTAAAGCTAATATTCATCATGCTAATCTTATTCTTAATATTCTATCTAATTATGGCCATGACTCAGGGCAACATGTCAATATTGCTAAATCCTCTATTTTCTTTTCTAGAAACACTTCTGAGGAAACCATTACTGACATCTGCCAAGTGTTTTCTAGTATCTCTAGAGTAAGAGCAACCAAATACCTAGGGCTTCCCCTAGGTATTGGTAGGAAAAAAAAAAAAAAAGAAATCTTTTCTTTTGTGAGTGACAGTGTGAGGCAAAGATTAAACAGTTGGAATAACAAATATCTGAGTGAGACAGGGAGAGAAGTGCTTATCAAATCAGTTTTGTCTGCTTTACCAACATATGTGTTTTCATGCTTCAGAGTTCCTGTGGGCATTCTGAATACCATTTCTAGAGACATCTCTAATTTCTGGTGGGGGTTAAAGGATAATGGGACTAATAAAGTTCATTGGGCTAGGTGGGATAAGTTAGTGAATCCTAAAGACATGGGAGGGATGGGATTTAAAGACCTTCAGGCCTTTAATGAAGCCCTTCTAGTTAAGCAGCTGTGCAGACTTATCACCAAGCCTAATCTTTTAATGAGCAGGGTTATGAAGGGTAGATACTTTAAAAACCAAAATCTGAGTGAGGTTAGAGCTAAGGGGAGTGATTCATGGCTTTGGAGGAGCTGGTTAGGGGCTAGGAAATATTTAGAGCTGGGGGCTAGGTTCAGGGTAGGTAATGGTAATGACATCTTAATTTGGGATTCTCCATTGATCCCAAATAATTCTACCTTCAAACCTAGATGTCCATTCCCTTCAGATAGATTAAGAGTGGGTAGAGTTAAGGACCTTATCTGTCAAACCACTAAAACTAGGGATAGGGATCTTGTACTGCAAACATTTAACCCTTTTGATGCTGAAAAGATTTTAAATATTCCTCTACACCCACAAGGTGACAGAGATCAACTCATTTGGCATTGGAGTAAGAAGGGGAATTTCTCAGTCAAAGAAGTGTACAAGGTAGTGCTCAGATACTTGAAATCTCCACAATCAAAGGCTACCACCAGTGGATTCCCTGATACACTGAAAAGAATGTAGACAATCTCATGGCACCTACCCATCCAGGGCAGAGTCAAGAGCTTCATTTGGAGGTGCTGGCATAACTATCTTGGCTCTAAAGACAACCTTGCCTCCAAAGGAATTATCTTTGAAAGAAGATGTGACATATGCGGGGAAGCAGATGAAACTGTACCACACATACTCTTCTACTGTCCTAGAGCTGCAAATTGTTGGAAAATCTCAGGTTTACACTGGAACTCTCTACTCCAAGAGAATGCATCATTTCAGAGCTGGTGGATGGACCTTTGCAACATTAAGGAAGGGCATCTTAGAACTGAAAGAATGAGTATTTCTGCCCTTCTCATTTGGAACATATGGAAAAGCAGAAATGACTGGATTTGGAATAAAAAAATATTGGCAGGAGAAGGAAATAGTGTAAAAAACACTTTCTGACTGGCTTGAATGTTCAAATATAGCAGATGGCAGGAATCAACTGATTAAGTACAGTTTATCTTCAGAACAAAATCACAAAGACCAATTTTCCAGGAAGGTAGGACAAAAGAGTCTCTTTGTCAGTGCCTTGGGTTCTTTGGGAGATTGTTTTAAAGCAGCATGCAGAGCAGAAGGAGATGAGGAGACTTATAACTGGAGGGCCCCTGTGATACAAGCTGAAGATGAAAGAGAAACAACAATCCAGGCTATAAAGTGGAGTTTGGACTTAGCTGCAGCACTGAAATGGACTGAGTTCACATGCTACCTAAAAGATACAGTTTTGGTAACAGCCCTACAAGACAATCAGAGAGCTAGTCCACAACTGAAAGAGCAACTTTCTCACATATTTTCTTCCATATCCCATCTCTCTGTGAACTGCTCTTTTGCAGTGGATCCAGGATAGCTTATTAGCTGTAGTGGTTAATATTGTAGTATTATTATCAAACTTGTTGTAATGTTTTTATTCTATGCGGATATGGTTGAACTGGTTACTTCCTTCTTGGGCTTCTTGTTCATAGCCCTAGTTGATCAATTGACCGACCGGTTGTAAAACGTTTATTTGAGTTTTTCAATTAATAACCATTTTGGAA
>BKCP01007626.1:1870290-1889546 GCA_008636005.1 Striga asiatica | reverse complement strand
AAGAGGTATAAACCTTAAAGCTCAAGAGCTCGGATCAACTCATTTATCAAACAAGTTGAGTTCGAACTCGTTAAAAGCTCGACGACTCAGTTCATGAAGGTTCGGTAAGTTTGAAAATTAGGATTTTCACGTAATTTCCTAATGCTCGAGCTTGAGCTCGATTCGCTGTGGGCTCGAGCTTGAGCTCAAATAGTTTTATTTTTGTTCGGCATAAAATCTTGTATGAGGCGACCTAACGATTAGGCGGGTCAATCTATCATATTTTTTTAATAAAAATGCCGTACTTTGTTTATGCTATTTTATTCGAGTATTACATTTAAATTTAAAAATATGGATTGAGTTATATCTTCAAAAATTGTGTTCCACTATGATATTTTAGCAATATTTTTTCTAAGAGACATTCCTAATTTTCATATTACTAAAAGAATATATATATACAAATTAATAAGTTGTTAAAATGTTATTCCCGTCTGGGGCGGCCTTCCATTGCTAAATAAAGCACAACAAAACCGAGTAAAAGAAAAAATAAAAATAATAAACAAGAAAAACATTACTCACATTTTGTCACCTTCTTCCTTCATGCATTCTACACCAGCAATATTCGAGCAGAGAGAAATTCCGAAAATGCAACAGAAGTTTCGAAGGAAAAAGAAGAAATCATGAAACCCACCATTTTCAGCTGCATTTGATCACATTTTTCAGTTGGAAAAGATAATTTTTTTGATATTTGATTTAGGTATTTATTTCCGAATTCGATCGAAAGATGGATGATGTGGATTGCTTTGGGAATAACGAGGTTTTCAATCCCATCATTCAATTGGGCTCACAGGTCGCTTGCTTGCTCGTCATCTCGCATTTCTTCCAAATTCTGCTTAAGCCCTTGGGCCAACCCGCACCCGTTGCGCAAATTCTCGTAAGTATGTCATCAAAAACAGATAAGTGTTCCTCGTATATGTGTGTGTGTTTGTTTGTTGATTTTCTGATGATGTTCGATGAATGTACAAGGGAAGACGCATGAGCCCATTTTGATTTATTAATTGTTTATTAAATCTGAAACTGAAAGAAAGTGATTTGTGTAGGTTCATATTGATGTTTTCTGAGAAAAGAATGATATACAGATCATGGCAGTGATTTTGTTCCAAAAATTGCTTAAACAAAGTTTCGATTCACACTTTTTTCACAAGAACTCAGTACATTTGAGCCCAAATCTTTTTTGTTCCCACATCGGGTAGCAGGCAGAGAATACCAGCTGTTCTAGCTCTGATCACATTTCCCATTTTTCCCCATTCTTTAAAAAATGCAGGCAGGATTCGTGTTGGGCCCTTCAGGATTATCCCGTATTGATATTGTCCGAGCATTCTTCTTCTCCAATGCAGCCGATTATTACGAGACCATGGCCCTATATGCCCGAATCATAATCATGTTCCTAATCGGGCTCGAAACTGACGTCCCTTACCTAAAACGAAACCTTCGTATAGCCAGCATAATCTCCTTAGCCAGCAGCTTCATATGCACCATATTTGCTATAGCCGTCACTTCCTTCATCTACGAAGAAATGGGGGCCCACGGCTCTGGAGTCATAATGGCCCTAACCCTAGCCGTAATCCTTTCAAACACGGCTTCCCCTTTCGTTGCCCGATTGGCCCACGACCTCAAATTCGCCAGCACAGACATCGGCCGCCTAGCAATATCGACTTCTTTGTTTGGCGACACTTACGCCGTCTTTTTGCTGATTATAATTTCGAGAAATAAGCGGGAAAATAAATTTTCGAGCTGGGTTTGGCTCGGTTTGCTCTACTCTCTCATTGTTATAGTGGTTATTGTAGTGAACAGGCACGTCGCCAGCTGGCTTAATCGGAGGAAGAGAAACCAAAAGTATCTGAAAAATGCCGAGCTTTTCGTGCTCTTAGCGATTCTATTCGTGGCGGCCACTTCGCTCGAGACGATGGGTTTTAGTAGCATTATCGCGTGTTTTTTGTTAGGGGCAATGTTTCCTAGAGGGGGTAAAACGGGAAGGACACTCATGATAAAGCTTTCGTATTTCGTGCACAATTTCGTGCTTCCGATATATTTCGGGTACAGTGGGTTTAAGGCGGATATAACGGTTATCGATAGTTTTCGTAATTTCGCGATAGTTGCGATTGTGATACTGTTGAGTATTGGAGGGAAAGTGACGGGGACGCTGGCTGCATGCTGTCATTTGAAAATCCCACTTAATGAGGGGGTTCTCTTAGCTTTCTTGATGAACTTGAAGGGGCACGTGGATTTGCTTGCCCTTACGATCGGGTTGGAGAATAAAGTAAGTTTTGTCTTCTTTTTTTTTTCATTTTGCTGTTTATATTTTTGCTTACTCGTCTCAAAGAAGGAAATATGTGAAGGTGGTCTTATTAAGTAGTTAAGTAGTAATCATCGTGCTAGAAAAGATGCTGAAACTCTCCTAGAATACCGAATATTATGTGTTGCGCATTTAAAGGGAATCAATAAACCAAAGTATTTTTTGGTCTAACTACACAAAAATCAAAATCTAGCATCTTTATGAAACTACAAGTATGGACACATTTCCTGGCTTTTGTAGTTACTAAACAAACGAAAATGAATCTTAAGGTTAGTATCGAAAGTTTTTGGTCTAATTACACAAAATCTATCATCTTTACGAAACTACAAGTATGGACACATTTCCTGGCTAGCTTTTGTAGTTACTAAACAAACGAAAATGAAATCTTAAGGTTAGTATCGAAAGTTTTTGGTCTAATTACACAAAATAACATCTTTACGAAACTACAAGTATCGACACATTTCCTGGCTAGCTTTTGTAGTTACTAAACGAACGAAAATGAATCTAATCTCAAGGTTTACTATCGAGAAAGTTAAAGACCGTTCGAAAACATGAAAAATACTAGTTGGGTAAATTTCAAAAAACGGTTACATTAACAAATTTCCCGAAAATGCAGGTAATGTCGAGCCAAGTATTCTACATCCTGATGATGGCAGCCGTCGTGATCAACTCCCTACTGTGGGGCCCACTCATCTCCTTCATGGTCCGTCGGGAGAGCGATATCCTCGGCTACAAGCACGTGTCTTTCGAGTACCAATCCCCCGAGTGTGAGCTCAAGCTCTTATCCTGCGTCCACGGGCCTCGGCCCGTGGCCTCCATGATCGGCCTCATAGCCTCCTGCAAAGGCTCGGATCACGTTCCCATCACTCCTTACCTAATGCACCTAATCGAGCTCCCAGAAAAGACCAAAACTAACCTTCTCTACCACCAAAAGGAAGAAGACGAGCTGAGTGACGACGAAAATTACGGAGGTAACGACGTGGTCGAAATAAACGAGGCCGTCGATATTTTCACGGCAGAGACGGGCATTTACATTAACCAGGTGAAAGTCGTCTCGCCTTTCGCAACAATGTATAGCGAAGTGTGCGAATTTTCCGAGGATGTTCGGGCCTCGATCGTTATCTTACCTTTCCACAAGCATCAAAGGATAGATGGGAAGTTGGAGCCCGGGAAGGAAGGTATACGGGCCACGAACCAGAAAGTGCTCAGGCACGCAAAGTGTTCTGTGGCGGTTTTAGTGGATCGCGGGCTTACTTCGCATGTTCCGGGCTCGGGCTCACTTCAGCATGTGGCAATGTTGTACTTTGGTGGGCCCGATGACAGGGAGGCGCTTGGGCTGAGCAAGCGCCTTGGGATGCACCAAAGCATTAACTTGACTGTGATCCGGTTCTTGCGCAGGCCCGGCCCGAGTGAGAATGTGGCCATTGATATGGATGAGAGGGAAGGGGACTTCTTGATGAGGTCTATTAACCAGGAGCCGCAGAACGATGCTGATAACATTGCGTTGAGTGCGTTTTTCAATAGGTATGTTTTTTGTACGTTTTTTTCCGGATTGGTGGTCTCTTTCGGAATTAGTAAAGTATATGATATGCCCCCCTCTTGGGGAACTTTTTGTGAAAGACATGAAATGTAGGGGTTGTTTTGTAAGGCCTTAAGAGGGGGTACTTGTAGTAAGTTTAAGGATGTTCCTGCAATTATTCTTCCATTACCATGCACTATATGAGAATTTTGGACAAATCACAAAAACTACCCTGAGGTTCGGAGTAAATACAAAGAAACCCGGAGAAATTTTGGACTTGCCAAAGGAAAGGAAATAGAATTTTACCCCAAATTTAAATGGGGTAGTCNGTATAGATGTGGAGATTGAATATATGCACTTCTTATGATAATAGGGAAAGAAAAAAAAAATATAGTACATAATCAAACCAAGGGTTTTTTGGTAGTTTAAAATCTTCCATAGGGCTTTTCTCATAGATACCCAAGTCTCGGGGGACTAGAAGCAATTTCCTCAAACAATTTGTCGCCTGTTTTTACTTTTTACCATCTAGGGTCTTCAAGAGTTAGAAATTTACTGACCAAGCATCATCATTTACAGGTATGTGACTTCGGGCCAAGTTGGGTACGTGGAGAAGCAAGTGACAGATGGTGGAGAGACAGCATCTGCTCTAAGAGATATGGCCGATATGTATTCCATGTTCATAGTTGGAAAGGGAGGAAGAGGCCACTCGACACTAACAACCGGCCTTAGTGATTGGGAAGAATGTCCCGAGCTTGGGAAAGTAGGTGATTTTTTAGCTTCCTCAGATTTCGAGCTTAGTGGTTCGGTTTTAGTTGTACAACAGCATAGAACGTCGAAAACGGAGGATGGAGATCGATAGGCATTCTTCATGTATGCATGCACTTATTAGTGGTTGGCTTGTTTATATGTTGAGAAAGATTTTTACAGAAGAGGATTTATTTTTCTCCTCTGTTTTTCCTTTTAAATCTTTTGGGAAACAGATAGAATGGAAGGGGGGGTTTAGTGTATATATGAGATAGGTTTTCCTTCTTGTGGTGAAAATTGCTTTTAGAAAAATCTCAAATGCACAAATGTTATTGTTAGACTGACTGACCATTAATGATTGATTGGGTTGATCAATCATAATTTTTGAACAAAAATGCAAATTTATGTTATGAAATCTCACTTTTTCTTATCTTATATTGAGTGTATGACATTTCAGTAAGAAATTCAAATCTTTTGAAAATGTATGACTTGAGGTTTGCCACTTTTTCTAATCTTATTTTGAGAGCATGACATTTCAGTAAGAAATTCGTATCTACTGAAAACGTATGATTCAAAGTTTGCCAAACTAAAGCTTATCGATCTCAATGAGATTCGAAGAAGATACTTACATTTCGCCATATCTATTGAAAACATATGATTCAAATTTGCCAAGCTAAAGCTTATCGATCTCACTGAGATTCGAAGAAGATACTCACATTTCTCCATCGCTCATAAGTTACATACAAAAGCGCAAAACTATCTGAGGGCATTCTCACCATACACGGATTTGGTACTTTGCCATACTGATTGATAGATCAATAATTTCAAGTTTAAAGTGAATCAACAAGATTTGAGTTATGTAAACAATCTTGAAACCGAAGCTCAGTATTATACTTGAATCAAATGTTTCATATTAGCACAGAAAATATTTCTTCCTTATCCTCAAGAATACTGCAAAAACTGGCTGCTTGCAATTGCCCCAACAATACGAATAGCTTGATCGGCTACTTACTCCACCATGGAGTCGGTCGAGGCTTCCCCAGCAGGTCTTTGAGATTTTTTCTTGCTTTTACCTGTAAAATATTAAAATAAATAAATAAATAAATCTAAAATCAGAACATGATAACACAACTCTGCAAATAGCTAATCATTATGCAAGAAAACATGATAATTGAGCCCTCGAACAAAACTTACTACAATAGCATAAAAAATGCAATATCGCATGGAAAGGACCATTGCTCACCTTTCTTTTTCAATTGCTTAACTCTGAGCTTCGAACTCTTCTTCATTGGGAACTTAACGGCAGCTTTACTGGCAGATTCTGATGGCTCCAAATTCCCTTAAAACAGTAAGCTTTCCCATCAATAAACATGTTACATGATGTAAAAAGAATCTAGCATCACTTTGAATTATGAAAATGTACTTTCCAAGATAATAAGAGCAGATAACCACATCGGAACTGCTTACGAATTACGAATAAAACACAAAAAGGTCCAAAATAGTCACAGTAAAGTAAAGCTAAATAACCAGTGAGCTGAATAAACCAACGGAGGACAAGATAATCAACAATGCCTAACATGAGTAATCTCATTTAACCCCATTGCTATACAATACTGCCAACTCAAAGTCATACAGCTAATTTACTCAGATTTAAAGTTAAATAACTAGGTTATCGTCAGCATACCATCTGCAATCTCCATCTCCACATCTTGCATCGAGATTAACCCCTTTTCAACCGCCTCTTTCTGATCCTGTTATTGCAAAAAATAAAAAACAAAAAACACGATAATAATCATAATCATAATAATGCACTGATCAGGCTAGGTGTGGAATTTTATTTAATTTTTTATTTTTATTAAGCAGATATATGGGTGACGGACCCGGCGCCATTTTTTTAGAAGCTTGCGCTTGCGCTTGCCGGAGATGGAGAGGGTCTGGGATTTCTGATGAAGTTTCCGGGAGACAGGGTCTCCGTGTACCTGCCTCTTCCGGTTGGCCACGGCGGCTCTCCGCCGCTTTTGTACGACGTTGAATTTCGCCATATTCAGAACAGCTTCTGATCTCGCCGTCTTAAAACCCTAATCGAGGTTTTAAAGGGGGAAACTTATAATAGGGCTCGGGTTGGAATAAATAAACAAATCGGAGCCCATAGAATTGTTGTGGGTCTGCGGGTTGGGGATTTTTACTTAAACTATTCTATTATTATATAAAGAGGTAACCCAATAAATCCTAAAATAGTAGCTAAAAAATGATTAGAATTCCCGCCTAAAAATTTACTAAACATAGTAACTTTTTTAAAAAAATTTAGAAATTCCGCCCAAGCATAATTTGAAATTTTCAGTCAAAAATTAAAATTCAAACGTTTAAATAAAAGATTGCCTGCAGATTTTTTTGGATATATTTAATCTTTATCTTATGTTTCAAATAATCTCTTCATTGTAGTTCAAGTTTAATGTACATTAAATATTTATTATTATTATTATTATCATTATATAAAGGTTTGATTATTTTTTAAATAGTAAATATTTTCCACCAAAAAAAAATCTATTTAATATTTTGAATAATTAATTTAACAATTTATAGTTTATTTCAAATAATCACTTATAAAAATTGCGTCTCATTATTTAAAGAAATAATTAACACATAATTTTATTTTTAAGATAATTACTCAAATCACGTGACTTCGGATGATTTACCCAAATATGTCAATTTCGGATGCAATATTAATTAGTGATTTGCTAAAAAAGTCCAACTAAATTGTGTAACTTATTATTTAATAAGTGTTTTATATTTTTCGTGTAATTCTTTTATGGAATGTATTATTTTTTCTGTTACCATAAAAAATGTATTTTTAATATAGAATAATTACGCAAATTGTATAAATCCAACTGGTTTATTCATTTTGCAAATAATTACTATAATTATGGAAATATTGACAACAATAATCAATTATGCGATTTGAAAAAAAATTTGTTAATTTACTTAATAAATGTTATTCATTTTTTGTGTATTTAATTATTCAACTTGTGGATAATTAATCAAATAATATAAAATGTACATTTTTAAGATATCCTAATTAGAGGTCATATAGATTTTGTTGATTTATTCAATTATAAATTTTTATAAAATTGTTCCAAGATAATTGTGTTAATTGCAATTTTCTTTCAATTATTTTTTAATAACTATTTTTTGGGTCTTTTTTATTTTTTTCTATGAAAAATGTGGGTCTCGATTTTGTTTTCTACGTTGGGAAATTAATTTGTGGTAAAAGTAATTATCATTTTTTGTATTTTATTGATAAAGTATAAAATATAATTCTTTAGTATACTATATATTGATCCAATATACCGGCTTATGGTAAGAAATAGTATCTCAATATTTTTTTTTCCATATTGCTAAGCATTTTACTTGATATTAATGAAAGAAAAATTTGAAGAAGGTCGATACTTCTTTATAAATATATATACCAAATTATTTGGTATATATATTTATTAAATCGACCAATCTAATTAAATTACACAATACTATTCACACAACTTAACAACCACAACGATAAAAAAAATTGAGATACACAATCATACCATAACAATCAGTCCATCTCATACAGTAATTGCTCAACAAGTAATATACTAATAGGATTTAGTAACATCCCAACTGATCAACAGTAGAATATTTCTAAATTGAATTTCATCCAATCAAAAAAATTATACCGCATTTAAATTAAATGAGAATTTTATTAACAATTAACTAAAAATATAATTTTCAAACAAAGTAAAATTTAATGTATTAAATAAAGTAAACGTTTTACATTACAGAAATCGTGTACTAAAGAATTTGTACAATTTTTAAATTGATTTATTGCAATTTCTTTATACTTTTCATATCAAAAATATGTATGAAATTTAACTAAATTATACTTTGTTTTTCCTTTATAAATTCAGTCATTTTTCGATCATTTGTTGTTATCCTTCATTTGATTTCATTTTTAATATTCTAAGTATTGATTTTATCTTTTATTTTATTCAAGATGAAGTGCGAATTTGGTTTGATCAACAAAGTCACTAGAACTAAGAAACTACATATGAAGTTGTGAATAATTGAAAATAAATTTGCTGTTCAATACAAAAACTACTTGGAAATTTTCTTTCATGATGAGGAGATAAGAATAAATAACTTATTTTGAATTCATTTTTCCATTGTTTTTTTACTTCATTATTTTTTTTAACTAAACATGTTTTATGTAAATTTGCACAATTTAAATTTTATAGGTAAAATGCATTACATGTATATTTCATATTTTAACTTTATAAATATTATATAATGAGCATATTTAATTTATAAATATTAATTAATATTTCTTACCCGTGCACCGCACGGGATTCATACTAGTACGTACCCGTGCGATGCACGGAACAAACATATTCAATGGTTATTTTCATTGTATTTGTCCGTTTAATTAGTATATAAAGCAATAGGTTGTCATATATTTTTCAACTCTTTTAATCAGAGTTAAGTTTAATAAACATTATAATCTATTTTACACCTCTTTTAATCAGCGTGACTTTTTTAGTCAAAACTATAAATATGAGCATGTTAGGGCTAGCTTGTAAAATAATTAATATATTATCTCACTAACACATTTATATTAATATAAATTTAATTTTAGTATATATATTTATTCCTTAATATAAGAGAGAATAACAATTTTAATTATTTTTGTTCACCATATAATACTTAATTAATATTTTATTATAAACTTTATTGTCATATAATGTCATTATTATTTATAAAGTTATAGACGTTGTACGTCTTCTTTTTCTTTTTATTTTATGTAATGAAAAATATTTAATACACGTTAGTGTATTTAATTATGTAATCAATTTAAAATATGTAAATAAATTTAAAATTAAATAGTGTGTAAAGATTTTACAAAATATACACATGTTTTTTTAGAATTTAATTTTGTATACTAATTAAACAACTTTGATTTAGAAAATGCCAAAAACTCAATCTCTTCTATGATCAAGATTTTTCTAATTCGCATTATAAGGATTTATAGTTTATTTAGCATACTCTGCTATATAAATTTATTTTACAAGAATTTAATTATAGAAATAAATTTAAAAAAAAAATCATGGGTGCCAATAATATACAAATAAATTCTAAGAAAAAAGTTAATATATTTAAATTTTAAATTTTACCATCAGTAAAACTATTTAATTTATATGGTCATTATCTCTTAAATGATAAATTATATTAATTTGAAGAACAATTTATCTTTTATATTTAACAAAATAAAGATTAAGAAAAAGTTATTGGCAAATATTAATCCACCAACTTGATTTTGTCTGATTACAATTTTATCTAACATGTTACGATTTTTTTTGGGTAAAAATTGAATATTTGTGAAAAAAAAAATTATATTATGGTTAGAACTTTAAAAAAAAAAAGAGTTTTAGAAAACGTTCTTGGTCGAAAACAGTGTGAATGAAACACGTTAATAAATTGAATATATGGTGTAATATTTATCTTGACCAAAATATAATCAACATGGATCATGGAAATCAATCTTGTAATTTATTATAATGAATATCAATGCAAGTATTACAAATATTAACAAAATAATATTTATCTTGACCAAAATATTATCGACATGAATCGCGGAAAATCAATATTGTAATTTATTATAATAAATATCAATGATAATATTGCAGATATTAATAAATTTATTTAAGTAATTTTTTGATCATATCTTATTTGATCTTATATGAAAACGTGTATATGGAAACAATTAATGTATATATTTAAAAAGTTTCTAAAAATGGTATATATTAAATGTTTTCTAAAATTTTGGCTACTATTTTTAGTAAATGGTAATTCTTATTATATATATATATATAGATTAATTAATTTATTAGTTATTTATAAATTGAATTAGAGCCGAGCCGAGCTAGAGTGTAAATGAGCTAGAAATTGAGTTCGATCTTGGCTCGTTTATCAATATTAACGAGCTGAATTCAAGACAATCTCAAAGATTAACGAGCCAAATTATATAAAATTATATAAAAATTTTCGTTTCGTGTCTTACCGAGTTGAACCGACCCAAGCCAAGCCCGACTCGTTAACAGAACAAACTTTTAGTGCCTCGAGCTCGGTACATTTATCAAACAAGTCGAGCTGAACTAATGAGTTGCTCATTTCATTTAACCGCTCTATTGAGCCCTAATTTAGAGTATTCAAATGGAGTGGGCTGCAAAAACAAATTCAAATAAGCTCATGAAAACTCGAGTTCGACTCTTTCATTTACTAGGTGGCAGGTGCTTAACTCGAGTTCGACTCGTTCGTTTGCTAGGTGCTTAATTGTGGCCTCCAAAGAGAAGTCTCTCTTAAATGAGTTGAGCTCAAATAATCAATTGAACTCGTTTATTAAACGAGTCGAGTATGATCAATCTTGTTTCGCCAACAAACGCGTTTATTTTTCTAGAAGGTTTTGACCAACAGTCAAACCGAGCTAAGTAGACTTGTTTGTTAAACAAGCACAAGCTCAACCACAAAGGCCTGACTCAACTCGAATAACATCTCTATTCAAACACTACTATTGGGAATCACACATATATATTCAAACACTACTATTACCCATCATGAATCCTTATATATAGTTCAGCAAACTAGAAATTGCATGATTGGAGCAGCATTAATTCTGTGCACGTCGCGCACAAAAGAAATTAAGAAAAAAAAAAATAGTTGATTCATACAAACAAACCTAAGACCTTCATCAACATATCAAGAAAAGAGTGACTTACACAAGAAAATTCTGTCTTCAACATACATACATTCTGGCTTACAAATCACAAGAAAACAGGCGAACATCGATTTTCACAATAACTCAATCTTACGTTTCAAATGAAGTACAAACTTAATCGATAGAAGAAAAAAAAAGGAGCCCACATTTCCATGCAATTTTCCGACTCCTTTATACGTAATTTCAAACTAAACCTTCTTAGGTTGCCAGGGTTGGTATCTGGTCCAGTCTCTTTGACCAGGGTTAAGGGTATGGCCTTTCGAGTGGTAAATATATTCATCTCCCTCACCCGAAAAATTTTCTTTGTGCTCAACACCATATCTCGTTGGCTTCAACAGAAGCAACTATATAGCGATGTGCAGAGATAGATTAGCATACACTAGAAGAGTACATGGTGATATAAATTTAGTTAACGGCAGCATTATTATCTAACCTCATCCCCCGTGTGATCGGTTATGTAATGTAACCAGCCGTGCCATTCGGGCGGGACTTGAGAAGCATTGTAGCGATTCTTTGAAGCATATTCAACCCACCTATGTCTTCCTAGAATTGAAAAAAAAATAAAAATGGCATAATGTACGTCAGTTTTTGGGTGAGTGAAGGCGCGAAACAGAATATTCACGACTGGAGGAAGAAAGGAATTCAGCATCGGAATATACACACAAACATATATGTAAATCCAAAATGTGCTCGTAACAGCAGAAAGTTATTTTAGAAAAGAATTAGCAGGAGTGTAGGCAAATAAAAAAACACGACTGACCATATTGAGTGTCTCCAAGTTTCTGATAATACTTATTGCCAAACTTGTCAACACCCACAAGCATTGCACCTATATTGTGAATCTTTGTTTGCCTAAATTAACAAACAGAAAAATGATATCCAGTTGAAGATATTCCAGCAACATTACAAGACATGTAAGATTTAAACTATCAAAACATGCTCAGAGAGAGCGAGATGCTTTGTTTGCTTTAGTTCTACACTAACAAGCAGAGTAAATGGCAAAGAAAGGAACTGCATAAATGCGCCACGGTGAGAGTCGCTAACATACGGACCTAATCTCAGATTCGGTAGGATTATAACTTAGTGACTATGACTGATAGTTCCTTAAATACAGCATCTGGATCAGAAAACCTACGAAGGTAAGATAGAAAAAACTTTGCACGGATAAGAAACTGTTGAACCAGAAATCATAATTTTTTTGTATCCCTTATGTCCATGAAAGCAATATAAACCTAACACATAGGAAACACAGTCCAGTGAAAAATCATAGAATACTCTAAGACAGTAGAGAGAACCACAAAAACATAAATAAATAACTTGTAATTGATGTATACAACAGTGGTTCGCTAAATTTTGAGCTATATATGGAGTAAGCAGAAAAAAATGGAACCATGTAATCGTCAAGCTTGAATTGAATTTAAATAGAGGACGGACTTGTATTTCATTCCCTACTGTCATTTAAACAGTTCAGCTTGAATAGCCTCGATTGCACACACAAACAAATCAAACTCGAGTAATATCAAAATCTTGGCATACATGCCTGATTACCTGTCAACTAAGTGTGTCAAGCTCAAACATAACTTCAAACTTTGTCAACATCAAGAACCTATGCAGGTAGATTTCTACCACTCCATAAACAATCCACCAGTTCCTTATCAAGTGATCAAATTTCGACTATCAAGTAGCATTGTTTTGTTCGTTTTTAACTTATTCGCAACACACATTGCAGCTGGTTCATCAAACAGCAAGTTGCAAAATAACTTCTTGTTAAAACATAGAGATTGACATCAACAAAAAAATCTCATGAACACGATGAATAAACTCATCATTAAACAATTATGCATTTCATTGTCAAATTACAACATTTAAGAACCTAGCATGCTAAATGACATACAGTCCACTACTTACTAAGGGGCCATGAGGGGCATGCCACATAAAATCTACTTACATGAGATTCCCATCCAGAAGTGCACTCCTGCAAAGAAAGTAAAAAGAATTTTAGAGACACAGTTAACGCATAAAACTGCAAAACACACATAACATACACCCAAAGAGCACTGCAAGCTCACAAAATGATAACCACCAAACAAAGCATTAGCCAAAACATGTGCAACAAGAACACGGGATATCAATTATATTACTTCTTATTCATACGTCAACAATTCCTCTTCATTTGCGAAATACCTAAATCGCACTTATTGTGAATCCTATGAAGTATCAACTATCAACCAAATCAAAAATGGGAACGAAAAAAAAAAAATCCCTTCGATTGAAAGCTACGGATCACATGGATCAACCATAGAAGCCCGCGATGCAAAATTTTGGATTTTCTGCAAATAACCAAAAAAATGTAAAGATGGCTTACAAATATCCTTCAGCTCGAAGCTCCCGGAGAAAACCTCCGACGCCTTTCTCTCTGATCAAGCCAATCGCACCTCTAAGCACCGATGCCATTTTATCGCTCTAACGATCTCTCGGTTTAGCTCGGTCACTGTCAAGGGAACACGACGAAAATTCGATAGACAGTACAGATTTTCCGACACAATGGATGAATGGATTCGAAAATAGGAGGCTGGTTAAGTGAAGTATATGGGCTTGGGCCAGTTTCCGTGGAGAATTAAGGACAGGTTATCTTGTTAAAATAAATTATTACTTAATTGACATGTAGTATTCCATTTATAGTCCATTTTATTACCATTTAGTATTTTTTAATATATTATTTATATTTTATTTTTTTGTTTAGTTTTTTAATACTTTGTTGACATATTAAACTGCTGTGACAGTTCCTTTACATTTTCTCTTTTATTTATACCATCATTATCTTATTCTCGTTCTTCTTTTTTTTTTGTCTCCTTCATTTCCAAAAAACACCAGTTTCCTTCCCCATCGTTTCTTTTAATCTCATTTCGCATACCTAGGATAAGCAAGTAATTCACGGTGAGGCTTCGAACTTGAAAAAATCAACCGACGTATAAAGGCTTGTGTCGGCGATTGACGAGTTCGCATGCAGTTCTTGTGGTTTCTATTCATGAAGAAGGCGGCTAGGCGGGATTGGCGGGTGGTTGACATGCCCAATATTATGGTATGTTGATGACCTATTTTATTTCATGAAATTTTTCGTTAATTTAATCCCATGAGGAGTTAAAGATAAATATTTACGATTTTTTTTAAAAAGCTTCGATAGATTTATTTACTTTTCTAATTCAGATGCAATCATGGCAGCGATGAATGATTTGGGTCTTATATATGTTTAGATATGAGAATTATATGTGGAGATTTGATTTTTGTTTTTTTCAGACGACGTTTTTAAGTTTTTTATTGATTATGATTTCTTTAAAACATTAGTCGTGTTTTCGATCATCACCAACTATGTTTTCTGATGGTTTATTTGTTGTTGCTTCTTGGTGTATGTGACGTTTCTGTTGGGTTTCATAGTGTTGTTTATTCTCTTGTTTTGGATGGTAATTCTAAGGAGGTGTATATTTGTTTGGCTCTTTTAATGTAATTTTTGTGTTGTTTTGTTTAATATTTTTAATTATTATGTATGTATATAATCTATTGATCACTTTTTTTTTTGTGTATATTCTTTTTCTTATGAATTAATGTGAAGAAGAAGAAGAGGAAGAAGAAGAAGAAGAATGCGCCGAAAAGGAAAAAAGATATAGAAAGAAAAGATAGAGAAGGAAAGGAATATATTTAATTTTTGGAATGTGTATCAGTTTCTTTTGAACGTGGCAGTTTATAATAATCTATACTTATATTAAAGGGGCTACTATTTACCAAATTAAGTAGTCAGAAAAGCCAACAACATTTATTGCATTACTATTTCCGTATTATACTATATAAAAGGATATTCTATTTACTACATTTACTATCCAGAAAAGTCAACTGTATTAAATGTCATTATTATTTTGGTCTTATAATATTTTATTTATTTAATTAATTTATTTATTTGTTTTATTTTTAAAAAGTAAGTATAATAAAAAGATTTTAATAATAAAAAAATTAAATACCAAATAAAAATGTACACTTTGACTTATTTGATTATATTTGGTATTTGATTATACCAAATATATTCCTATTTAGTATATACATTAAATACTTACTAAAGTATTTTATTTGTTTTATTTGTCAAAGTTAAGTATAGATTTGTTTATATTATCAAATCATAAAAAAATATTAAATTCATATTAAAAAAAAATCATATAATTTTATAACAATTCTACTACACTATTTAACAGTATTCTTTTTTTATTATATAATAAAATAATAATTAAATATTATATGGTGAACAATAATAAGTAAAACTGTTACTTTCTCTTATATTAAGGGATAAATTTATATGCTAAAATTAAATTTTTAATAGTATAAATTTTTTAGTGAGATAATATATTAATTATTTTACAAGCTAGCCCTAACATGCTCATATTTAATGTTTTAAAAGATGTAGAAAAAAAACTTATAATAACTCTATTGTTTTTTAGACTTAAACGTTGATTAAAAGAGGTAAAAATTCTAAATTTTTTAGACTTAAACGTTGATTAACATCATATGAGAGTTTATATTTAGTAAAATTCCTAATTGTAATAAAAATATTAATTTTTTCTATATTTTAGAATATCTTTAAATTCATTATAAAAAAAAAACTATAATGAAAAAAGCAAGTCAGCTATATATCGATTTGTTATACTCCTCAAATCACATTCACAATTTGGCTACAAGGAAAGGAAACTCATTGATGAAAATATTATTTTGTCAGTACTCTTAATGTACAAGAGACTTTAAGACTCCACTTGAATATTATAAAACTTTTATTGAACATTGTACAATTTCTTGCGTATTATAAACTTTTATTGAATATTGCATCTTATAATATAATATTATCCAAATAAATATATCTCGTGCTTCGCACGTACTATATATATCCCGTACATTTTTCTTTATTCATTTATATAATTATAAGCCTGGATAAATAGTTTTAAAATTGTGCACCCCGTGCATCGCACGGGCTCTGTACTAGTTGGAATGAAAGTGATTAGTTTTGGAATTCAATGTACATCTATATATATATAATAAGAATTAATATTTTTTAAAAATAGTAAGTCAAATTTTGTTCAAAATCCTATCTGCATTAATTACATGCCACTTTTGGCAACTTTTTTTTTTCTTACAAAAAAATCGGGCAGCATTAAATGTTGCTCTTAAAATGTGGGATTTGTTCAATCACAAAAGATTTGAACACATTTTTAGAGATTAAGACCCTTATTTTAAATTAAATTTCAAAATACAGTCAAAATTTATATAACCGACTAAGATTTGTAACCATTTTTAAAACAAATAGACATTCAAATAGAAAATGAGACTTCATTTTCGGTATTCATTTTTTCGACTGAATAAAATTCGGACTTCAACCGAAAATTGAAAAATTATTCCAGATCCGTCCATTAAACTTACAAAATTTCTAAAATCTACAAAAAAAAAAAAGCAATATGAATCAAAATAATTGAACAACACATTACATAAGTCTCGATATTCAAAAGAAAAGCTTTTGAAATGGTCGAAATAGTAATAACAGAGTCAGTTTCTCATCGGTCTCGACCAAAAAACAAAAATAAAATCTTAGAACACACAAAAAATATGACAATCAAAATAAATAAAATAATAGATGTATCTTTCTAAACATAAAGACAAGATATAATATCGATCTATCTAACATAAGAAATCGACTCATAATAGATATGATTGATTGTTTAAAAAATAGAGCATTTTTGTGAAAATTTGAAAGAGTATTTTATCAAGTTTCTATAAGTGATATAAGAGAGAGAATAGAGAAGGAAAGCGGTGGAAGGAGGAGAAGTAATGACATAACCCTAATAATTTGGATATTTTTAACTTTTTTAGATGGCATCTTTGATTTCTGACCGTTAGATATCGGTTGACTAATTCAGACTGTCTGATCCATTCTTTTAAGCCATAACGAGTTGAGATGTTGGGTCGCACTTAATGATTCGGTCTGCTTTCATGGTTGGGCTTTATTTGGGTCAATTCAATAATATATTATTGGCCCGTTAAGTTTGACCCGACCAGTTTAGTTGAGTACATTATATTGTGAAACATAATTGGGCTTCAATTTTTTTTTTAAATAGACAGACTTCGCTATATAAAAATAAATAAATATATAAATTCCATAAATTATTATAGCCGTGCATAGCACGTAATAATAATAATAATAATAATAATAATAATAATAATAATAATAATAATAATAATAATAATTTTTAAAATCTTGCATACTCAAATTTTCACACGTGACATCATAATTCTCTTTAAAAAAAGTATCAATAGTGATTCCTCACTTACGTGACTCGAACTCGAAACTCATTTATAATTGTTATTTAATATTGTTTACCCGTGCATCGTACGGGTACGCACTAGTTATATCATTAATGGAAATCTGTTTTATTAAGGACTCATTTATGTACTTTCGCCCGGAAAGTGATTTAAATCCAGTCCATTATCAATCGTAGCAGCAGGCCTTGAAATTTGGTTTAGAAACATGAGAACTTAGATATTTTAGGGGGTGATTGTTTATGGATTCAACTACTTTTTATTTGGTTTGTTTTTAACTATAGTTAATTTTGGAAAAAAGAGGTACGGTTAGTTGTTAGTGGATATATTAAAATAATATTTAAATAAAATAATTAAAGTTGATTTGATGTAAAGTAGGAGAAAAATGATTGAAAGTGATGGTTAGTTAAAATTATGAGAGTGGATGAATAATGAATTAAAGTTGATTTGATGTGTAAGAATGATTGGTTGATATTATTTAATTATATTAGTAATATTAAAGATAATGGGGTTGAGTTAAAGTTGAATTAAATTTGAGTTTTGATTTGTTTTTTTTACTATTCAATTTATATCCAATCGCCCCCTTTTAACATTTTGAACTAAAATTATATATATATTTTGAAAAATTATATTAGTTAAAAGTTTGACTAGTTATGTCCCCTATTAAACATATTTGGTGAAAATGTATTTTAAAGTAGCTTTTATTCTTAAAAACTATTTAAAAGAAAAAAATCGAATAAAGGATTGAGATTTTTTAAAATGGTAATTTTGCTTATTTTTTGTTATTAATAATATTAATTAGTAAACATAAACTAATTACAAAAAAATTATGATTAATTATTTGTATATTTATGCATTAAAATTATACTTAATATGTTTATATATAAGCAACTCAATAATTGTACATTTTACATATTTAGACTAGTGATAAATAAATGTTTACAACAGTTTATTCATAGACAGATTTATAATAAATATACTTAATAAAAATATTCTTAATGGACTTCATTTTCTATTAATATTCCGTTATTAATCATTTACTAAACAATTGTCTACAACCAACCGATGTTTTTTAATGTTTTCATTTTATATGAAAAATCAACGTTTTAATTATTCCGCAACATTTCTATAGTGTCAAACGAGCTAATAACATTAATTGTTTGCACTATATATGAAAAAACAACTTTTATTTATTTAGCAAACATTTCCGTAGTGTCAAACGAGCTAATAACATCAATTTATTTACGTTCAGTTGATAAAATCAGTTATATCCTATCCATCAACTGCTTATATCAAACAAAACCTAATAATGTTGAGCAGATTGAAGGTGCGTACAGCTTTTTCACTCAGAATTAACTTATTTATATTGCACATTTATAAATGTGCGTTTGATGAAAAAAAATCAGCAAAATTAGCAATACCTATTTGAACAAAGACAGATTAATTGGATAATATCATGTCATAATCCATGAAGATTTCATCACTTCACTGTAATTTGAGTACATAAA
>BKCP01007626.1:1855001-1870273 GCA_008636005.1 Striga asiatica | reverse complement strand
AAAAAAAAAAAAAAAAAAAAAAAAAAAGAAGGGAAAAAGGAAAGTGCAAAGCCGAATACCATTTTCGACATATATTCTAATGTGTCAGACAGGTTAGGTAGTAATCCCCGTATTTTTTCATGTAATGTTGTTCGACAGCAATCGAATATCTCCATCTTAAAATTCAGGCAGGAAGCTTGAGCTTCTCATTGTTTTTCCAGCTGCAGGGGTGAAAAATAAATGAATAAATAAAATATGAGACAGTAGGAAGAAAATTAAGAAAAAAATATAACAAATACAGCTGTAGGAAAATTAGTTAAATTAATAATCATCTGTTCAAATACCTTTTTATGTAGTAATAGAAGAAGTCGGCATAAAGTGCAGTCTGTACAAGTCCTGATAACCAAGCTGCAAGAATTTGAATGTCTTAATTAGATTACTTTAGATATATAAAAACAATACAATAAAAATTTACACTAGAAGATGCAAAGGCTTACGGATCCAGCGAGCTTTATGCTGCTCCGTGAAGAATCGGTAGACCCAATTAACAAGATAGAAAGCCCGATATGCACTAAGAAACAGGAAAAGAAAAAGAAAGGTTAGAGAGGATGAGCAATGCTATAATCACAGTCAGTCCTAAGTTCTGATAGCAAAATAAATAATATGATTGAAGGAGAGGAAGATATATTGAGCTCATACGCCTAACAAAACCATTTTGATAACATAGATCCACCCTGTTTACTCTTTTGTGCCAAGTAATGCTAAATTTCAGTTTATTTCCTTTTCTATTTATCTCCGAAACCGAAAAACAAATTACTAATTCTATGAGTATCAAATTACTCGTGGCATGACTATCAACATCAATTTTACTATGAAAATGTACCAAATGGCTAAAACTAACGACTCATTACACATAAATTGGCTTTTACCTCAGGTAATTCATTACGTCAATAACCACCACGAGATCAGATAACATAGCCGGTGGCAAAACAAACAAATGACTTAAAACAGGTAACCACCAAAAGAAGCAATGTGAAGACTAAAATTTCCAGCCCATTATAGTCTAGAGACTTGCAGTCTTCAAAAGAGTGAATTTTGCATAAACATTTTGCCTTCATAATCTTGTCAAAATACACGGCCAATGCATTTTTTATTCTTGGATCCAACTACTTGCACCAATTACTCTCACGAGTGAGATCTTCTTGAAATCAATATGAATCACCAATTTGGAGAATGAAAGAGAATTACGCTTTTCTATTATAACTTAATAAGTATTACCCAAGAAGAAATATGTAATTCCCAGTCAAGTTGTCGATATTCTTAGTCCGCTGCAATAGTATCAATTGTGGTAAAATCGCCACTGCTTCTAGATAAAGAGAGAATGTCCAGAGAACCTGCAAACAAGAGAAGCTCATTCTCAGTTACAAGTCATTAGACCACTTCTCAACCTTTATTTAACATAAACGTAACCATGCGAGGTAGATAAATGCCACTTATTGACCTCCTCGATTACTGAAAACAGCCCTGAGTAAAAGGAGCAACAGTTACACCATTATTGCAGGTTCAAACTTGTAATACAACACTCACATAATCCAGTTGCGATTTGGCCTAGTTTAAAACCTCGGTTATCTTCTGATAATATGTGATGTATTTTCATATTTACAACAGTTGAGTGGTGTGGTTTTATTAAACAAAATGCAACCTAGAGGGGTTGTTCTACATTTAAGTTTACCCAAATTTCCTTTTCTAGCAATAAAGTTAAACCCCATGGTTTGGTTTTACATTAATCCCTAAAAAATTTCCCAAACAAGCCATTCACTGGATGAACTAAAATATATCCCAAATTAAGACACTTCACTTGACATTATTTTCCACTGCATTAAAGTCAATCTAAATACAATACGGTAAGAGTTCCTTACCTCCATTACAGTGAACGATCGGTGGACTAAAAGGGCCAGCAGAAGGCAAGGAGGGATCAGGAAATAATGCCGGAAAGTATCTTGATCTTTATTATATGTTTGCTTAACAACTTTGTGATACCTCATGTACCATACAATACAGACCGATGTCCCAATGAAAACCAGCTTCATCACCGTGTTGTAAAAGGAGTAGTACCTCGTGAACAAATCGAGGTACCGAGCAAGGAAAACAATGGTGTAAAGCTCCTGGGTCTTCAATGAAATCCCTGAAGAAAGAAAACAACGCAAAACGTGGGGCCCACGGGATGAGATACATATACGGTAAAAAGCTAAAGAGAACGCAGAGTAAGGCCAAATGCACATGAGAGATTCAAGATTTTTGTCAATCTGGAGCTTATATACACACATTAAGTAAAATGACTATCGACGGCCCAATTAATTCGCACTAGTACGAATAATTGGCAACAGAACTCATTCTTGCATTGTCCTTGTGCATAGGATTACAGATATCTGCTAATAATATGCTCATTACTGGATTATAAGTACTTATAATAACAAGACAACATGTCAAACTGGAAATTACCCATCAATTTGTGCCAACTATTCCTTAATTTTAGAGAAATAGCAAATAAATAAGCAAATTAATGCAGCTAAGCGCTCATTCAACTTTCCCAATTCGATTCCGTAAGCAGCTAGGAAAGTACGAGTGTAACAGATGAATCAAGTCAAATCGAAAAATCCAACACATGAACAGAGATAAACACTAAACCGCGCACACATAAACAAACACTCGCGCTAGTGTGTACATGCGTGTAAACGCAAATGAACAGTGTTGTACGTTAGGGTACAAACCAGCACATGATTTCATCGTTCGTATCTTGAGGAGGAGAACAATGACGCTAAGGAGGTGGGTCATGTCTCCAGCGAGCCGGAACACGTTCATGGCTGTCAGTATGTTGGACGCAGTGCAGTTTCTGTTGTACCTTCGGCCTTAACTGTTGTGATGTTACTGTGAGATTTCTGGAGAAGTACGGTCGGGCTATTTGAGAGGCGTTTCAGAAGGGAAATGAGAGAAGGTCCGCACGCGCTAATTGATGCGCGTGGGAGAAGACTCTGTTGACTTGGTGTGGAGTAAGAAATGGGTTGGGTTGAAGCATTTGACGACCACATTTCGGATGATTGTAGTTAAACATGGCCAACGGCCGCTCGGCCCGTCAACCTGGCCTGGACTCGGCCCGTCGAGCTGGCCCGACCAAGTTCATTGACCACGGGTCTATGGTTGGGCCAAGTTCATATTTAAACTGTTGAAGTTATTTTGTGAATATCGTATTTTTAGTATAGATAGATTTTAGTATCTTAGAGATTTTGTGTATCTTTTATGTTAAGGCTTCATTTTGTATCTATATCTTAGGGCTCTAGTAAATCTATTGGATATAAGTTTTTTGAGTGAATGAATTGATTTTCACATTTGTCATGGTATCAAAGATCGGTTAAATTTTTTTTTTTCTTTCGGATTTCAAGTCTCGATCGACTGAGACTCATTTTTTTCTCTTTCGGCTGCCTTCTCNAAATTGCTGCAGCGAGTTTCGTTTTGTTTCCATCCCTTCATTTTGAGTTTCAGTTTCAATTTAATTTTCGGGCCAGGCACGACAACCAAAAAAAAGAAAGAAAATCAATTACCGTTCCAAGCGTGAATTATGGGGGAATCGAGTAATGGGGGATCCGTTGCTCACGCCGGGGGACGAGCTGGTCGTGGCGGACACTGTGACGGACCAGCCGCTGTCAGTCTTGTCAACGCCGCCTTCGCTAACGGGACTACACTTAGTACCTCTGGCTCCATACATGGCGGGTCAACATTCTCATTGATGGACTTCGATAGGGCGGCTATTTCTGGGTTGACTGATGCCCAATGGGAGTCCATTGTACACTTCGTCACTTCTGCCCGCAACAATGTTCCTTTATTCGGTAAGCGTAGTCCTTATGAGTGGATGTATGATAGCGGTGCTTCACATCATATGACAGGCTACTTGGAATTTTTTTCTGATATACGGGATATTCCGTCCCGGTCTGTGCAGATACCTAATGGCACGCTCACCACTGCGTGTAAAGCTGGAACTGTTCATCTCGGTTCTCGTATTATTTTATATGATGTTTTGTTCGTTGACAAGTCTTCAGTGCAGTTGATATCTTTATCTCGGTTGTTGGAACAATCTGGTTGTGTTGCTACCTTCACTAGTAAATATTGTGCTATTCAGGACCTCACTTCGAGGACGGTAATTGGAGCATGTGAACAGCTGGGGGGAGTCTATTTTTTCCGAGGGGCGGTCACTGCCAATGCTTCTCGGGTGTCTTCAGTTGTGCAGCACTTGTGGCACCAGCGGATGGGTCATCCATCTTCTACTGTCCTCGGTCAATTGCCTTTTGTCGAGTCTCCCTCCTTGGTCTCGAATAAAGCTTGTGATGTTTGATGTCGGGCGAAGCAATCTCGTGCTAGCTTTCCTCGTAGTCGCAGTATTAGCAGTTCTATTTTCAGTCTGATTCATTGTGATGTGTGGGGACCTTATAGAGTTCCTGCCTTTAGTGGTGCTCGATATTTTTTTACTATTGTTGACGACTATTCTCGAGGTACTTGGATTTTCTTATTGGATGACAAATCTTCGGTGTCTTCTACTCTACTGCAATTTTTTGCTTTTGTGAAAAGGCAATTTGGTGTGTTGGTTAAAACTCTTCGCAGTGACAATGGGACTGAATTTACTCGTATGCGCGATTATTTCCGTCAACAAGGGATTGTTCATGAAACTTCTTGTGTCGGAACTCCTCAACAAAATGGACGTGTTGAGCGCAAACATCAGCACATTCTTATGTTGCTCGAGCATTACGCTTTCATGCCCATTTACCGATTGAGTTCTGGGGACATTGTGTACTTGCTGCTGGCTATTTGATTAATCGAACGCCTACTCCTCTATTATCCGGCAAGACTCTCTATGAACTTTTGTATGGCGAACCTCCCAACTATGCGCATTTACGTGTTTTTGGCTGTCTGTGCTACGTGCACAATCAGAATAGGGATGGTGACAAGTTTGCAAGTCGGAGTCGTCGATGTGTTTTTGTTGGCTATTCATCTAGTCAAAAGGAGTGGTGTGTTTATGATTTGGACAGCCGCACTTTTCTGGTCTCACGTGATGTGAAATTCTGTGAATCAGAGTTTCCTTATTTGACATCTCCTTCTCTTGATACTGCCTCCGCACCTGTGGTTCCATGGCCTGTTGTTTCTGACGAAGATGATGATGTGGTGGTTTCCACTACAACGTGTACCGCTGCCACTGGGGGTTCTGAGGTCGTTGTCGATAGGGGGGGTAATCCTCCCCAAGAGGAAGTGCTGGGTCGTGGTCATCGTCTCAAGAGGCCTTCTTCCCGTTTTGCCGACTTTGTCTCTCACACTATTCGTTCCTCGTCTCCTCACTCTGCCTCCTCCTTCGCTTCATCGTATGGTACTCCTTACCCTCTCGCACACTATGTTTCTTGTTATTCATTTTCACCTGCACATCAGTCATTTTTGGCATCCATTTCTTCTGTTGTTGAGCCTCGGACCTTTTTTGTGGCTGTTCGAGATAGTCGCTGGCGTTCGGCTATGCAACTGGAAATTCGAGCATTAGAATCGAATCGTATGTGGGATATTGTTTCTCTTCCTACTGGGAAACACGCGATTGGTTGTAAGTGGATTTATAAGATTAAACATAACTCTGATGGTTCTATTGAGCGCTACAAGGCGTGTTTGGTTGTCTTGGGTAACTGACAGGTGGAGGGCATTGACTATCAGGAGACATTTGCACCTGTCGCCAAGATGGTTACTGTACGGACTTTTCTTGCTGTTGCAGGTGCTCGACATTGGGAGGTTCATCAGATGGACGTGCACAATGCGTTCTTGCATGGGGATCTGTCTGAGGAGGTCTATATGAAACTTCCTCCTGGTTTTCATTCGCCTGATTCTGGTAAGGTGTGTCGATTATGCCGATCTCTATATGGTTTAAAGCAAGCTCCTCGTTGTTGGTTTGCAAAGCTTGCTACTACTCTTAAACATTATGGTTTTGAGCAGTCTTATTCTGATTACTCACTTTTCACTCTACATCGAGATTCTATGTACTTGCATGTCCTGGTTTATGTCGATGATCTCATCATTTCTGGAAGCGATCCGGCTCCTATTACTGCCTTTAAAGAGTACTTGGGTCGTTGTTTTCATATGAAGGATTTGGGAGTCTTGAAGTATTTTTTGGGCATCGAGGTTGCTCGGAATTCCTCTGGCATATTTCTGTGTCAGCGGAAATACACTTTTGACATAGTTGGCGAAGTTGGCTTACTTGGTGGCAAACCTGTTGATTTTCCTATGGAGCAAAATCACCAGCTTCCATTGGCCGATGGTCCTGTTCTCTGATCCGGAGCGATATAGGCGGCTAGTGGGTCATTTGATTTATTTAGTTGTCACTCGTCCCGACTTGTCTTATGCTGTGCATGTGCTCTCTCAGTTTATGCATCAGCCTCGTCTGGCACATTGGGATGCCGTCACTCGTGTGGTACGTTATTTGAAGAGTACTCCGTGCCAGGGCATTCTTCTTCGGTCTGATTGTGACTTACAGGTCTATGGTTGGTGTGACTCTGATTGGGCAACTTGCCCTACTACTCGACGGTCTCTCACTGGTTGGTTCGTCCAACTTGGTCATTCTCCAATATCATGGCGTACTAAAAAGCAGCACACGGTTGCTCGCTCTTCTGCCAAGGCTGAGTATCGTGCTATGGCGACGCTTATTTGCGAGTTGAAATGGTTACGGGGTTTACTTCGTAGTCTTGGTGTGGCTTGTTCTCAGCCAATGCGGATTCATTGTGACAATCAAGCAGCGGTACACAATGCCGCTAATCCTGTCTTTCATGAGCGCACCAAACACATTGAAGTTGACTGTCATTTTCTTCGTGATGCTCTTGTTCAATGTCTCATTTCTACCACTCATGTTTCCACTCATTCTCGATTGGCGGACATCTTCACCAAGGCCTTAGGAAAACGAGAGTTTGATTTTTTTCTTGGCAAGTTGGACATCCGGAATCCGCATGCTCCAACTTGAGGGGAGGTGTTAGAGTTATTTTGTGAATATTATATTTGGTATTTGATTATACCAAATATATTCCTATTTAGTATATAAATTAAATACTTACTAAAGTATTTATTTGTTTTATTTGTCAAAGTTAAGTATAGATTTGTTTATATTATCAAATCATAAAAAAAATATTAAATCCATATTGTAAAAAAAATTATATAATTTTATAACAATTCAACTATACTATTTAACAATATTTTTTTATTATATAATAAAATAATAATTAAATATTATATGGTGAACAACAATAAGTAAAACTGTTACTTTCTCTTATATCAAGGGATAAATTTATATGCTAAAATTAAATTTTTATTAGTATAAATGTTCTAGTGAGATAATATATTAATTATTTTACAAGCTAGCCCTAACATGCTCATATTTAAGTTTTAAAAGATGTAGAAAAAAAACTTATAATAACTCTATTGTTTTTTAGACTTAAACATTGATTAAAAGAGGTAAAAATTCCTAATTTTTTAGACTTAAACGTTGATTAACACCATAGATTGAGAGTTTATATTTAGTAAAATTCCTAATTGTAATAAAAAAATTAATTTTTGCTATATTTTAGAATATCTTTAAATTCATTATAAAAAAAAAAAGAAAAAAATAACTACAATGAAAAAAGCTAGTCAGCTATATATCGATTTGTTGTACTTCTCAAATCACATTCACAATTTGGCTACAAGGAAAAGAAACTCATTGATTAAAATATTATTATGTGAGTAGTCTTAATGTACAAGAGACTTTAAGACTCCACTTGAATATTATAAATCTTTTATTGAACATTGTACAATTTTCTTGCGTATTATAAATTTTTATTGAATATTGCATCTTATAATATAATATTCTCCAAATAAATATATCTCGTGCTTCGCACGGGTCACGTACTATATATATCCCGTATATTTTTCTTTATTCATGTATATAATTATAAGCCTGGATAAATAGCCTTAAAATTGTGCACCCCGTGCATCGCACGGGATCTGTACTAGTTTGTCATAAACCACGTCAGTTCAAGGCCATGGATTTCATGACTCTCGCCCGTCACAATAGATTTCGAGCATCAACAATACTTTGAGTTCATTCGAAACAATTTACATGTCACGTATGAAATATACATAGTGTTAGAATATCACTTGTGAGTTGTCCCACATTTATTCTATAGGGAAAATGAGTCTAGTATATAAGCCTAGTGGGCTACTCCTCCCATCACCAATTGGTTTTGGGATGGAACATCACTGTGATGCTACTAGGCTCACCCTCTTATGATGCGCTTCATCTGGTGGGACCGCACCCTCTTCTCCTGATTTAATACATAGTCTAAAAAAGCATATTCTCCAATGCAAGTGAAATTGGACTGAATTATGTTGATAACAGCAAGACAAATAGATATGATTGACCCATCAGTGTATTTTACACCCAATTAGAGATCTAGTCTTTTTGCATTTGAGTGATTTGTGTTACTTTTATATCGTTATATTCATTTCATTCAATATTTGAGTCTATTCACATGCTACTTGAACATGTTTCTTTTTATTGTTGTCATATGACTCAATCCACTTCCACATGCATTGAGAAATATTCTAAATTGAGCCTATTTTCCAATTGGTCCGCGTGTATTTTTTTATGTACCCAGAGCATTATGGATGCTTTAAAAAATACACTCTGCTAATGTTGTAGAACTGTGGCCCTCCAACTGAAACTACTTAGAATATCATCTTTTAGACTAAAATATTAGATTTTGTTCAAAATTGTCATCTTACACGTCGTTTTTTTTCAAACGATAATATATTATAATAAATAAACTCAAAAAGAGTACATCCGATATGTCAACGAACGCCACTAGAACTAGTACAAAGACTGGATCTGCACCCTATGAATTACACAGACGATCAAGCAAGTACAAACAAACTCCAAAAAGGAGACCGGACAACTCCAGGAGACTAAATTCAAGTGTAGCTTGACTAAAATTGAAGAATTTAAAAGAAAAAAAGCGAGCAAAGCAACAACACATAAACTCTCTTTGACCACAGCTTAACAACACATAAACTACAACCACCCAATAAAGCATATTGGAGATAATCTACAAAGAAAAGCCCGACCTCATTCAAGAGTATTTGTTAAGAAACTTCACACTCCAAATCGGCTATGATAAGCCATATTTGAAACTCTCGACCCCCATTAAGCCTTCAATGCAAACGATCTCCTTCAATCAACACCCAACGGCCGCAACCCACTAGCCACTCACCACAAACACAAGAAGAATCGGCTGCTACATGGCAGAGGGGTCGACTCCATAGACAAAAAGCTCGAACGGGAAGGGGGGGAGGACGTCATCATCGCACACGGCGGTCGAAAACCAATGTCCGACCACCCTTGAAACAACACGGAGGCAAAATTGGTCGCCCCTTAAACAACACAAAGGTCGACCCGCCTAACGTCGGAGATGGCCTGCGAAGAACGCACAGGGGTCAGGAGCGGCCTCGGCGCCAACCGCCCGCAAAAAAGAAAATGGGAGTTGGGGAGGCAAGTAGGCGAAAATCTCAGATATTAAGTTTAATGTTCATAAATATATTTTTTAGAATGTTATCCTAGTACCAATGTTGGGTATTTGTTGAATTAAACGGGCACCTTATTATATCAAACCTTTAATTGATGTCCTTGAAATTAAGGTTTTTGGGTTAAAGTCTCAACTCTAAATTAAAAATCCAAATAAATTAATTAAATTTCAATTTTCAAACTAAAAATTTCCTAAACATTCTCATCTCACTGCGGGATAATCTATCTGAATCGGTATAAAAAGAATAATAATATAGAGAAATCTATATATATATATATAAAGGTTGTTGTTAAAATACCTTTTTAGAAATTTTTGACCAAAAAAAAAAAATTTGACAATCTAAATATAGAAACCATATTTACTGCATTTATAATACACGAAATTTTAAAAAAGTCATACTTCAATTCAAAAATTTGTTTATTAGAGATATTATTGGGATTGTGGATAAGTCACAATTGGATCCATAATTATCATTACATGATTAATTCAAAAATTAATTGATTAGAGATATTATAGGGATATGTGGATAAGTCACAATTGGATCCATAATTATTATTACATAATTATGCGAATCTTTAGTTCAAAAGCGGTTGTTTGGTATAAAATCATATGCACTACCACTACTCAACAGTTCACGTCATTCACAGTTTAGAAAAAAAAAAAGTTCCGTCATTCACAATTCACAGAAAAAAAAAAAAAACCGAGATAAATTTTACAGAGAAAAAAAAAGATAAATTTCAGAATACATTGATAATAAATGCCGCCAGTCTAGGATGCACTCGATTCCGTGAGTAGGAGAAACAAGCCTTTTTTGCACTTGAAAGCAGTCCTAATAGTTGAAACGCATCACCAACGGGAGAGCTGGAACGCATTCCATATACTGTTTCATGATGAACAGGTAAATATTTATATTTGTAATATCAAATTTATGTAATTTTAAAAAATGTTTTAATTCATATTTATAAATTTATGGAAGAACTCACGTTATCAAATATGGTGGGATTTTTCCTCAAAATGTTGATATTTTCCCTCAACATTAGCAAGGAGCAGGAGATATTTATGATATTTAGAGTTTGGTTATTATGAATTTTAATTTCATTCCATGTCATTGAATTCCGAATTTTATAATAAACTTTAGTGTTATTATATTTGTTATCGTTATAAAATGTCGTTGGATATTCTTTTTTTATTAAATGTCGCATGAATGTGAAAATTTGAACATTTTATTTTTGAGTTCTACTGTATATTAGTTTAAAATTGGTAGAATTCCATGATACAAGATATAAATTAATACAAATTTTAACAAATATTTCGAATATAAGATTATATAAAAAAAAATTACGGAATTAACAATAACTGAATTAAGTACATTTAATAGATTATATTGCGTGATTTTTCAATAATTTATCATAATGAATTATATTCATAAATATGAATATGAATTTTGATTATAATATTTATATTAATTTGTGTTATATATAAATTATTATTATTAAAATTTTTACGTAAAAAGATGGAAAGATTTGTTTGACGTAAAATATTATAATATTTGTTTGACGTAAAAAAATTTTCCACAATTTTTTTTGTATCACATTGGTATGGACCGAAATTTAATGGAAAGATGTTAATTATGTAACGATGCTATCACACAAAAATCTCCACTTCTTAACTACTTTGCACTTATCTTATCATCATACATGATAAGGTTGAAAATTACAATTTGATTTCAAAATTGTTTTAGATTTTTATTGATCGAGTATCACTCGTTGAATTCCATTTGAATTCAAAATTGGTGTATTTTTTATTTGAACAAAAAAATTTACGGAATTAACAATAACTAAATCAAGTACATTTAATGGATTATATTGCGTGATTTTTCAATATCATAATGAATTATATTCATAAATATGAATTTGATTATAATATTTATTTTAATTTGTGTTATATATAAATTATTATTATTAAAATCTTGACGTAAAAAGATGGATAGATTTGTTTGAATTAAAATTTTGACGTACAAAATTTTTGACGTAATTATATTATTTGTTTGACGTAAAAAAGTTATCAAGATTTTTTTTTTATCACGTTGGTATGAACCGAAATTTAATGGAAAGGTTGATGGTGATGGTAATTATGTAATGATGCTATCACACAAAAATCTCCACTTCTTAACTACTTTCCACTTATCTTATCATCATAAAAATTTCGGTCCATACCAACGTGATAATCATTTGTGTTTGGATTGACCGAAATATATTCCACTTGAATTCAATATCATTCATTTAAAAAACATAACAAATGCAGAGTCCTACGGTGGATAAATCTAGAGTTAACAATCTGATAAATCACGTTTTACTAATCTTATCATGATATTAGAGTTTGAATTTATTGGAACTCTGAAATTAAAATCACGTGCAATGAATCTTATCAAGAAATATTAACGTGAGTCTAACTAACCTTATCATTTAATGGTTATCTACTTTCATCCCATGGCTATAAAATAAACGTCGGAGCCTATATCACGTATCACAAAAATCTCACACTACAATTTCACATACAAACAGAAAAATGGCAAGAGCATGGGGAAACATCAAGCAAGTAACAAGGATCAACATGCCAATGCTCAAGTTGAGGGTGGTTCGAGTTTTCCAAAGGACTAATCAATACTCATCCTACAAGAACATCGGAATGTATAGATCCACCATTGATAATTCGTGTTTCTCTAATAATATGGGATGAAGCACCAATGATGCACATTGTGCATCATTTTCGAAGCTGTACAGACATCGCTGCAGGGTATTATGGGAGCAATTAAACCTTTGAACTTGAACAAACCGTTTGGTGGGAAGTCGGTTGTTTTTTGTGGAGATTTTCGACAAATCCTTCCTGTCATTCTAAAGGGTAGCCGTCAGGACATAGTCAATGCTGCCATTAATTCTTCTGACATATGGAGGAGTTGTACTGTGCTTAGGCTTACCAAAAAATGCACCTTCAGGGACTTGCTAATTTGGATGAACGTGATGAGCTTGCACGGTTTGCAGATTGGATAGCCAACATCGGAGATGGAACTATCGGAGGGTTGAATGATGGATGTGCACCTATAGACATACCCGAGGACATTTTGCTTCAGCCATCTGATGATCCTATTGCTCAGATAGTTGAAAGCACATATCCAATGTATAAAGAGGCACCCGACGATCCAAGTTATTTGAAGGATAGGGCTATATTAGCGCCGACGTTGGATGTGGTCGATTCTATCAATCAGTACATGACATCATTGAATTTGTTGGATGGTCATATGTACTTGAGCTCTGACAGTACGTGCAAAACGGATTCTAATAATGATTTTTTGTCTGATCTCCATACGCCTAAGTTTTTGAATAGTATCAAGTGTTCCCGGAATACCGAACCATGAGTTGTATTTGAAGATTGGAACTCCAGTCATGTTGTTGTGGAACATGGATCATTCTATGGGTTTGTGTAATGGGACACGATTGGTAGTGACAAAGCTATCGACTCACGTTCTTGAGTGTAAGATACTCACAGGAGATCATGCTGGTGATAAGGTGTTGATTCCAAGAATAGTCATAACTCCTTCTGATGTTAGAATTCCTTTGAAGTTCCAGCGGCGACAGTTTCTCATTATGGTTTCTTACGCCATGACTATAAACAAGAGCCAGGGACAATCCTTATCTCATGTTGACTTATTTCTTAAGAAACCAGTGTTCAGTCATGGCCAGTCATATGTTGCTGTTTCCCGTGTCACTAACCGAAAAGGTTTGAAAATCTTAATTTGTGGTGAAGATGACGTGCCAAAGAATCAAACCAATAATGTTGTATATAGGGAAGTGTTCAATAATATATGATTTTTTCAATTTAATGATATGTTTATATGTCTATTATTATGATCATGACCATTGTCTGCATAACACAATTTATATACAAAATTGTTTTTTAAAAATATTCTAGATAATAATATCCCCGTGCATCGCACGGGTGACTACTAGTTACCCATAAAACCTATATAACAATTACAACAGATTTCTATACTATTTGCATAATGTTTACAAAAACAACTTTAAAACAATTTATTTACAAAAACAACTCTAAATACAAGACTGTTGCAGCTCCAAACATCATACAAATAGCCAACAAAAAGTTATCATAAGAAAATCAGCTGTATAACCAAAAGCAGAATACAGTCCAAACACATACTTCTACTGTTCTACTACTCACAAATCTCCCTCCCATGGTATAAAAGGGCAGGGAAGGGGCAAAACACATCTTTCAAAGTTCATCTCTCTCTACAAAATCCTTCTGCTTCAATCTGAAGCTGTCTTTTTTCCATATCTAAATTCAGTTCTCATTTAGCATCGCAGTCCCCTTTTGGTTCGCCGGATAAATCTTCTAGGGTTTGATCTTCAACCCGTACAGCTGTTCTCGCTAGGGTTTTTTTTTTACCTTAAGTGAGATTTTACTTTCTTTTTTGGGGTTTAGGGTTTAAGTTAGAGTGGCTGGTGACATCATGGCGGCGGAGAAGCTGCGGGATTTGAGCCAGCCGATGGATGTCACGTTGCTGGATGCTACCGTGGCCGCTTTTTATGGGACCGGGTCTAAGGAGGAGGTCCGAGCGAAATCCATTTTTCTTTTAATAATTGATTAGCTACTCTAAAATGGTGTTGGATTTTTATCGACTCGTGTTTCTGTAGCCATTGGCTTAAATTTATATGCACGTTTGTCTGCTCGAGGTATCTGTTTGTTGGTTTTTGCAGTATCAGTGAGCGGCTTCAGTTTGTAAAGAAATTGCTTGTTTGAGCAAATTTGTGGAATATCTGTAGTTTAGCTCTTTATGAATTCAGCACAGTAGTTTATTGGTTCTGAACTTTCTCTGGTTTTGAATTATTGCTGGGCATGTTTGGGGATAGTCACATTGTACTCAAAAAAATTGTTACATGGGATGAGCAAAGGACAGGATGTAGATAGAACCACCTTGTTGGGTGTAGATGGTTTCTAATACATATATTATTGTTGCACATAGTTTATTTTAGTTGACTACTCCTCAATTTCACACGAATAGACTGAGACCTGAACATATGGATGTTTGGAAAGTTCGATTGATTATTTTGTCTTGGCATATCAGGTGTTCATGTGGGTTTGACGTCCATTGTCCTTTTTGGCTTCCAGTGTCTTTCCTTTTACATAGGATTTGAATTTTACATGTGTAGTTTGCCAGACGATTCACATGCTTAAAATGTGAAAAGGATAATTTGTAAAGTTTGTTAATTTAATGCACAATTGTTAGGCATAGCCATCATTTAATGTTATTTTTTCAATGTGACCAATGGCGGATGCCCAAGATTGTGGCAGTCTGAATTCCTGCCATAGCGGCATGTGGCAACACCATAACCACCATCCTTTACAAATTTCTATCGGCGAGGCAGAAATCTGCAATGCCATATTGCCATGGGGAAAATTTGATGGAACTGCAATTTTCCAAAATTTTGAGTATTTGGTCAAAGTAGTAATGGTTCACAGCTAAGGACCTAATCTGAAGTGGTTACTTGTGTAAATGATGCCCTTATTGTTTTTTGAATGAAGTGGTCATTTGGTGCGAGAAGGGGGCATTGAATATTTATATTTATCCGTTGAAATGGATTTTACTATTGA
>BKCP01007626.1:1787265-1854982 GCA_008636005.1 Striga asiatica | reverse complement strand
AGTGAGAAACAATAGAATTCTCTGTATTTATGATATTTTGTAGTATAAAAGTGATTTGAGTTTATAAGATGCTATATGGTAAAATCTTTGCATTTAAAAATCATCGGATCCCTGACAGTACGGCCATAAAAAAGAGCGTATGAAATGCAAAACTAAGCTCATAAGCACTTAAAAATTAACCCCATCCCAATTTTTTCTGTTAGTATTTTATAAGTTACTATATTTTTATGATCTAAGTCATCGTATAAGCCGAACATCCTTTTTTGTTTCCTGAATAACCATCAAATATTTCAACATCTTATTTCTATTACAACACTACAATTTATTAAAAAAACTTGGAGATATTGAAGCTTGTGAGATGTCTGGAGACAATTTTCTCCTGGAACTAATTCTGCATTCATGTAAAAACTGTTAAACTGTTAATTGCACTATCTTCTCTAATCCGAAATGAGTTATCGTCACATCGTACTTGACAATTTTCTTTAACAGATTCAAGCTGATATCCCTGCAGGAAGTTGTGTTGAGTTCTGCGTATAAGTAGATCAACTGGCATGATAATTTGATGTACATGATACATAACTAGCTATTTATTTTGTCCCTGTCCTAAACTTACCTGTTTTGCTTTATTTCTTGATTTTGTGTCAGAGAGCTGCTGCAGACCACATTTTGCGGGATTTACAAAATAATCCAGATATGTGGCTTCAAGTGGTTCACATTTTAACCAACACGCAAAACTTAAACACCAAATTTTTTGCTTTACAGGTATGCCAATGGTAGTTGACTTGTTGACACTCTTGGGTTCTTTGAAACATGTTACATATATGCCTAGTGTTAACTCTTATTTGATTATTACATTTTTTTTGCAATATTGAAGCAATTCACTTGCTAACTCCAAGTGCAGGTTCTAGAAGGTGTTATTAAGTACAGATGGAATGCTTTGCCTGTTGAACAACGAGATGGCATGAAGAATTATATTTCTGAAGTTATAGTTAAGGTACCTAAATATTTCTGGGAATGGGTTTTCTGTAGTTCTGGGTGTTGAGTTTGGCTTAAATTTAAGAGTATACTGAATTTCTGCCATGTTATATTTTCACCAGCTTTCAAGTGACGAGATGTCCTTTCGGCGAGAGAGGCTGTATGTGAATAAATTGAACATTATACTGGTTCAGGTAACTAATTTTTCCATCTCTTGTTCATCTCTTTAATTGGGACATTTTTTTTTTCCTGGTGTAAATGAGGTAGATTTTGTTGTCTTTTTCATTTTAGATTTTGAAGCACGAGTGGCCTGCCCGTTGGCGTAGCTTTATTCCAGATTTGGTTGCAGCAGCAAAAACAAGTGAAACCATTTGCGAGAATTGCATGGCAATACTGAAAGTAAGCACTTAATATCTCCTCATTAGCTCTATTTAATTATATGTTCCTGACTTAAGAATGTTATTTGTTAGCTCTTAAGTGAGGAGGTCTTTGACTTCTCAAGGGGTGAGATGACCCAACAGAAAATCAAAGAGTTAAAGCAATCATTGAACAGGTAAGCATGTGACTTGTTTTTCTTCTATTGATATATTTGTTGTTTTTGTGACCCACAACCTGCACATTGATATTCCCATAGCCTTATTGTTGATCTTTCCATATTAAATTATATGTAATGTTATTTCCTGTTTCTTTTCCAGAAAATTATATTTGAAATTCTGTTTTTGTACAGTGAGTTTCAGCTTATTCATGAGCTATGCTTATATGTATTGTCCGCATCTCAAAGAGCTGAGCTTATCAGAGCTACCCTGGCCACGTTACATGCTTTCCTTTCCTGGATTCCTCTAGGCTATATATTTGAATCACCCCTGGTTTGTACTTCTTCATTATATGTGCTTGGTTTTGTGAAAGAAGGGCTATAATATCATTATTTCCATATGGAATCTTTATTTGGAAAATGTACTTGTGAGTTAATTCAAATCTGATGTCTTCATTTTATATTTTGGTTGCCAGCTTGAAACACTGTTAAAGTTTTTCCCTATACTGGCTTATCGCAATCTTACTCTTCAATGTCTGACAGAGGTAAGCCTACCCTTGGTACCTCTTAACTTATCAATGTTGTATTTGTCCATATAATAGTGCTGGTCGTTGCATGCTTAATATGTGCAGGTCGCTGCTCTTAGTTTTGGAGACTTCTATAACATGCAGTATGTCAAAATGTATACTATTTTCATGGTGCAGTTGCAGGTAGTGAATTTGTTTTTCGTGCAGTAACGTCATCATTTCTTCGGTTTTAGTGGTAAAATCACTATAGCTTAATGAACTGCCTGCGGATGTTTCATCTCTGTTGTTTCCTGTCAGGCAATCCTGCCACCCACGACCAACTTCTTAGAGGCTTATGCAAATGGGACTAGCGAGGAGCAGGTTTTTTTTTTTATTTGGTTAATGCATTGATCTGCTTCTCTTTCATGTTAGAAATTCTGTTAATGCGTTGATCTGTTTCTCTCTCTAATACTAATTTTCTGCTCTGAGGTTTTCCAGGCATTTATTCAAAATTTGGCACTGTTTTTCTCATCGTTTTTCAAGGTAATTTCCTTTTTTTTTGTTCCCTGACAAATAAACTAAATGGACTGCAGAAAGTTGTTAAATGGCATCTTGAGATTGACAGTTGCTAATGTATTTAGAGATTCATTTCTTGGAGTTAATTTTTCTACCTTATAGATTTCTCTGGAAATCCGGACCTTCCACGTTGTCGTAAGTTATTTAATGATGGGGTCTTGCTTGAAAGGGCTTGAAAGGATGTGAAGTATAATAGTATCATCTCACCGACATGAAGTAGGTGTAGGTCTTGCGATCTTTTGCGTGAAGCTCTTTTGTCTTCCATTGTTGAATTGGATGTGTCTTTATTATGGTTTTTGTCGAGGATGCTTTATCATCTTAAATGTGAATTTGTGATTGGGATTCTAGTGCTGAAGAGCCTTTTCTGCTCTTCTACCAGATGTATTGTTGTAATTCAAACTTCTAGTATACTGTTGGAAAATTACTACACTCACTTCTTATGCATCCCTTTGGACAACCATAAAACCCAGTTTCGTCTGCTGATTTGGAATTCGTTATTTTGGCCTTTCATGTTTCTGGGTGGCTTCTGATGGACGTTTTTATTCTTTCTGCAGTGTCACATACGAGTGCTAGAATCTTCACAGGAGAACATAAATGCATTGCTAATGGGCCTGGAATATCTCATCAACTTATCATACGTGGATGATACTGAAGTATTCAAGGTATACTTACTATATTATATATCCACAATTTTCTACATTTTCATAAGTCATTTCATTTATGAGTTCTTGTCTCCCTGAAGGTTTGCTTGGACTATTGGAACTCCTTAGTCTTGGAGCTATTCGAAGCTCACCATAATCTGGACAACCCTGCGGCAAGTGCAAACATGATGGGATTGCAGGTGCCAATAAAGTTGAAGTATTAGCAGTCTTTTCAATAAATATAGTCCTCATATCTGACCTTTGTATTGCCGAAATAGGTGCCATTGCTGGTGGGTATGGTAGATGGACTTGGTTCACAACTCATGCAGAGACGCCAACTTTATGCTGTTCCGATGTCGAAGTTGAGATTACTGATGATCTGCCGGATGGCAAAACCTGAAGAAGTTCTTATTGTTGAAGATGAAAATGGAAATATTGTTCGTGAAACGATGAAGGATAATGATGTGCTTGTGCAATATAAGGTCCTTTGAAAATGATTCTAAACTTAAACAGCTGCTGGGATGCATATTTCATGTCATCTTTGAGTCTGCTTTGTAGTCAGGCAAATGTTAAATAATTAAATGTTGCAGATTATGAGGGAAACACTGATCTACTTGGCACATCTTGATCACGAAGACACTGAAAAACAGGTTTGTCTCAAATCCGTTTGGATAATGCTGCATTTTCATGTATGCTTTTGATGGTCCATATCCTTGCCTGTCATTATTAGCGCTTCCATCGAATCCATGGAAAGCTTGTTTTTGTCACCTCCAATTCTCTACATGTCAGATATGCATTATCTATGAGCTACACTTTATGTAACAGTTAGTTTAATAACCCAAGCCATATACCATACTCTATGAAATTTATTTCTAGCGCTCTTGGAAAATTTTTTAGTTGTGGAAACTGATTATAGAACATATTGGCATATTGTTAGACTGATTCAAATTACTTCAAGTGGGTGCAATAATTACCCCAGCTACTGGTGTATTGAAGTTAATTATATATATAGTTGGATAGTCTACCTAAGGTTTTCAGAAGTCTCAGTTGAGCTTGAAAGTTCACTTAAAAAATTGATTCCTGAATATGGATACAGATGTTGAAGAAATTGAGTAAACAACTAAATGGAGAGGATTGGACCTGGAACAACCTCAACACTTTGTGTTGGGCCATTGGATCTATATCAGGGTCGATGATGGAGGAACAGGTAGCATCATTATCTGAATGTGCAACTTTGGTTTATTAGTGTAGCACTATCTATACATCATTTGCTAATTCTATGAATTTGGCATTCGGTGTATCCCTTAGAAAGTAACTTCCTTCAATATTATATAATTCTGATCTTGCGTGTTGCGTATACCCCATTTATTTCGCCAGACAATCCTTCCTGTGATGTCATAGCATGTATTTTTTTTTTTNCCACTTTTTTTTTTTTTTTTTTTTTTGTTGGTGATTTTTTTCTTTATGGTTATGATATGTTTGGGGCGTGTAGTTCTACTATTCTCATGTGTACCACTTCATGGTGGCACACTGACGGCAGCACTATTTTTATGTGGTTATGACCTATTATCTCAAGTTCAAACATTCATGCAACTTCTTTGTTTACCAGGAAAACAGATTTTTAGTGATGGTCATTCGAGATTTGTTGAACCTTTGTGAAATTACCAAAGGGAAAGACAATAAAGCTGTCATTGCCAGTAATATAATGTGAGTGGTGATTCTTAGTGTTTCGTTTACTTATGTTGCTGTATGATGAATGACACTACCAAATTATTTACTTTCTGTTTATGGGTTGCTGCGTAATTTGGAGGTGATAGGAGAGGTGCAATTGATCCTCTTGATTTAAACTTGCCCTATTTCTATTTGTTGGATGTATAGGTATGTGGTTGGGCAGTACCCAAGATTTCTGAGGGCTCACTGGAAGTTCTTGAAAACTGTTGTGAACAAGTTGTTTGAATTTATGCATGAAACTCATCCAGGAGTTCAGGTAGGTTTCACCGGTGCTTGTTTCTAAACTTTTTCGAATAATTTTCTTGTTCATCTTGTGCCTTTGGGGTATACTTGTAGTATGCGTAATATTGTATCTTTCTTGCTCGTTGAGTAGAATTTTACTAATTCTATGTTACTTGTAGGATATGGCATGTGATACATTCTTGAAAATCGTTCAGAAGTGCAAGCGTAAATTTGTCATCATGCAGGTTAGTATTGCAGTATTGTACTGATATTTCTATGGTAATGGTTTGAGGTGGCAATGCCCTTAAAAGTATTCCTATGTTTGCATCCTACTTATGCAGGTTGGGGAAAATGAGCCATTTGTATCAGAACTTTTGACAACTCTTCCATCAACTATAGCAGATCTTGAGCCTCATCAGATTCACTCATTCTATGAATCTGTAGGCTCTCATCTCACATTTGCTTGATTGTACATTTAACTTTGTTACAAAGAGGTTGATAACTGTTTCTGCTTTGTACGTTGTAGGTGGGCAATATGATTCAGGCAGAATCTGATCCTCATAAGAGAGATGAATATCTACAGAGATTGATGGAGCTACCTAATCAGGTAAAATCTTTCTTCGTTACTGATTAAATTTGAGAAAGATAACTTTATTAGTTGTTTCCAGTCATTACTCCTTTTGTGTGACTGTTACCTTTGTTAGTGTCTGCATGAGTTTCTTTGTGACTAATGCATTGATTGTCTTCTTTAGAAATGGGCTGAAATTATCGGGCAGGCGCGTCAAAGTGTGGATTTCTTAAAAGATCAGGATGTGATAAGGGCAGTGCTTAATATATTGCAGGTCCGTTTCTGAACATGCATTGGGTGCAAACATGTATTGCAACTAATTTTAATTTAATAGTCTCTGCTTACAGAACTGTTGTAATCATATGGCACATAAAGATTGCTTTTTCTGGTACCGTTATCTTATGGAGCCTCCCTCTCTCTCTCAATTCAAATAAAAAATTACTTAATTTGTCCTGGTCCGCTATAATTTTTGAGCCATACCTTTTTACTTGCAGACAAATACTAGTGTTGCCAGCTCTCTTGGAACATATTTCCTGCCACAGATCTCTCTTATCTTTTTGGACATGCTCAATGTTTACAGGTGATTTTGGATTTCGTAGCTCCTCTTTCTGTTTTTGTTGTTCCATCTTTTTTTTCCCCTCATGATGACAATTTTGTTTAAATGCAACAGAATGTACAGTGAACTTATATCTACCAGTATTGCTCAAGGGGGACCCTATGCTTCCAGATCATCTATAGTGAAACTTTTGCGGTAGGTTTTCAATTTTGGAACTGCATATGCTTTTGAGTTTGCTTTTATATTTATCTCGGTCATGCTAATTTTCAACAGCTCAGTCAAGAGGGAAACACTAAAGCTTATCGATACCTTTTTAGACAAAGCTGAAGATCAACCTCATATTGGAAAGCAATTCGTGCCTCCAATGATGGACCCTGTTCTCGGTGACTATGCACGGAATCTGCCTGATGCGAGAGAGTCCGAAGTTCTCTCACTTTTTGCCACCATAATAAATAAGTATGCATGCTTTTCTCTGGCTTTTGTGTTTAGTTGAATAGCATTGAAGATCCTCTTGCAGTAATATAGATTTTCGTGGCCGTGTGTGTGTGTACGCACTTACATGTATAGGACAGTAGTGACGATTATACTTTTGTAGTGTTTTATACACTTAGTGCATCTAGTTGATTTTGGTTCTTATAATGTGTGATATTGATGCTTATTGCTATCAAGTATTGCGCTTGCTATTATGTTATCAATTAATGTAATTATTCTATTGATTTCTTTAAGGTATAAGCGAGCAATGATTGATGACGTTCCTCGAATCTTTGAAGCCGTTTTCCAGTGCACCCTGGAGGTTTGTAAATTATTTGTTGCATATTATTTGTAGTGTGACAACGATTGTCATTTCCCAAAATTTGTTTCATATTTTAATTGTTTTCGTTGCAGATGATAACTAAGAATTTTGAAGACTATCCCGAGCATCGACTCAAGTTCTTTTCATTACTTCGAGCCATCGCGACTCATTGTTTTCCAGCTCTGATCCACTTGTCCAGTGAGGTATGTACTTACATCAAACAAAGTTAGCTGAATGTTTTGTCCTTTTGTCTTGTATAATTATTCTGCCTTCTTTTGTTCTATTGCTTTATGCCAGCAACTGAAACTTGTCATGGACTCGATCATTTGGGCCTTCCGTCACACTGAGCGGAACATTGCAGAAACTGGGCTCAATCTTCTGTTAGAGATGCTGAAAAATTTTCAGGTGCTCTAGATTTGCTTATTTTATCTGTTGCATTATTTAATTATTTCAATCAGGATTTACAGTTTACGTGGGTGGCTTGGCAGGCATCCGAGTTTTGCAATCAGTTTTACAGGACATATTTTTTGACAATAGAGCAAGAAATATTTGCTGTTTTGACAGACACCTTCCATAAGCCTGGTTTTAAGCTGCATGTCCTCGTACTGCAGCATTTATTCATCCTGGTACTGTAACTATTCTCTCATACACGCTCTTATCATTATATATTTGTTTTCAATTGTAAAGTTCCCGTACATTACCAGTTGCTTTGCTACTTACAAATAGCTTTTTGTTACCATAATAGGTGGAAACTAGTGCATTGACCGAGCCCTTGTGGGATGTTGCCACTGTTCCTTATCCCTATCCAAATAATGCCATGTTTGTACGTGAATACACCATCAAACTTTTGAGTACATCTTTCCCCAACATGACAGCTGTTGAGGTACTGAATCATACGTGTATTCTTTGCTTTTTGCTTATTCAATTATTCTAGTGTGCCTCTTGACCTATAAGCTCACCTATTTCTGGATCTTTGTAGGTGACACAATTTGTGAGTGGTCTTTTTGATTCGAGGACTGATCTTCCATCATTCAAAAACCGTATCAGAGACTTTCTCGTGCAATCCAAAGAATTTTCTGCTCAGGTGAAGTCTCACTCCCAATTACTGTTGTTGGTTCGAATCGTAGCTGCATTTCCCGATGATTTCGTCCTTAGATGCTTATGGCTATGTTTGGTAAACTTAGTTGATAAACTAGTTTATTGCTTTTAGGTGAATTTCGAGCTTATAGCTGATAGCTTATGGCTTATGGTTGAAAAACCAGCTTATATGATAAAAGTGTAGCTGAAATAAAAATTCCAATGGGCTTATTTGAAAAGTTACCCAAGGAAGCTTATGAGATAAGCTTTAGCTTTTTAAAAAAGCTCGTCCTACCAAACCAAGCTATTTGAATACAGGAAGCTTATAAGCTAATCAAATAAGCTATAAGCTAGCTTATATGCTTACAAACACAGCCTATGCATATTGTAAATGCGTGTGCACACATACACACACAACACACACATAACGTTTGCTCCGTTTAATTATGCAGGACAACAAAGATCTTTATGCAGAGGAGACTGCTGCTCAAAGAGAAAAGGAACGGCAACGAATGTTAACAATCCCAGGACTCATTGCTCCCAATGAGATACAAGATGAGATGGTCGATTCGTAAAATTGTTAGGTAATTTTGCTGCCAGGGCCGATTTTGTGGAATTGTTTTATCCTTTTTTTTTAATGATCTCTAGAAATTAGACCTGAGAATTTTACGGGGTTTCTATAGGTCTGGTTTCTTCCTCTGTNGTCCAATCTATTTTTAGGATAATTATATCATGTGATGGTGGAGCAGTTTGAGGCAGAATGGAACTTTATTTTGCTGGTGGTAGAGAGAGTATTTTAGCTTCTAATGTTGGGGGAATGAGATTTCTGAATCTGTTTGTGATGATGACAATGTAGTTCAGAATACTTCGTCTCATGTATACGACTGACATGGGTTGTGAGGAGATTTCTCTATTTATATCAAGGGGTAATTTTCCTTAAATACCTGAGAATTCTCCAATGGTTACTTTTACATCAAGCTTTTGATGGGTGGTGCTAAACAGTGTGAACAAACTTTCTCTAGAGACAAAAAGATTTGAGAGCTTTGGATGCATGCTCCATCAACTTCATTGTATTTGTTGTCTTATACATGGCATATGGATTCATAAAAGCAAGATACTGATATTTCTTAGTTTCTAAATTTAATCAAATTATAAAAGTATAGTTTTGGATTCTATCTTCAATAAAAATTATTTGAGTCTCCCATCAAATGTTGTTTCTATTAAATTCACTCCTATAAAAAACAAGTGAATTGATTAACCTTAGGGTGTGTTTGGATGCAAATATATTTACTCAAAACGAGTTTTTATATTAACTATTAATTCTAAAAATATTGGTATATTTAATTGTTAGTGTGATTTTGAATTTATATTAATTAATTTTTAAAATAAAATAATTAAAGTTAATTTGATGTAAAAATATGAGAGATGATTCAAAGTGATGATTAGTTAAAATTAGTTAGGAAAGATGATTTGAAGTGTTGATTAGTTAAAATTATGTGATTAGATGAATAGTGAATTAAAGTTGATGTGATGTGTAATAATGATTGATTGGTATTATTAAATTATATTGATAATATTAATGATAGTGGAATTGAGTTAAATTTTAAGTATGAATTGAAAAAATTTATAACAAACACCCCTAATACTTTTATTATTCAATAAAATAGGATTAGTTCCATTTTTTTTTTTTCCAAAATTGGCGTGTAGAAGGAAACATTATTTATCATAATATGTGAAAAGTAATATAAACTTAACAATTATATTGTGGTAAATAACTTATTTAAAAAAATTATATTTAATTGTATCCTTTTCGGTTTCCTTCCAATGGCCCAATCAGAAGCCTGATAAACGCACGCTCTGCGTACAACGGACACAAACTCGTGCGGCCGATAGCAAGAGTCAAACAGCACGAGACGACTCACCTATACATACACGTGGCTTTATATAACATAATATTCTCTTTCTTCAAATCAAATTGCCAATTAATCCCTGCAATTGGACCAGAATTCCCCCAAAATATGAAATCCCCAAACAAACTGAATAGAAACCCTAACCCTAGACACATCATCCGCAATTACTTCGATTAGATCGTCGAAATGCCGGCTGCTGCCTGTCTTCGTCTCAAATTGCCGATCATATACCTTGTTTTCCGGTGGCTAACCAGTTGAATTTTCAGTTTGTTTCTCGCGATCATCGAGCCTTGGGGCTGGCGGAGTTTTCTGTACTTCCTGTGATTTGCTAGACTCTCGAGCTCTTTTGCATGTCTGCTTTTTAGAAAGTTTGAATTTTGAAATTTAATTCGGCCCTTAAGCCTACTATACTATAGAGGAGCGTGAGGAAAAAAAGTGAGATAAAGTAAGGTTAAGCTTGAAGAAATAGGATTTATTTTACACACTTGTAGCTTGTGGTGTATGTAGATACTGTATCAGGTATTTGTGCAGAGAGAGGAAGAGAGAAGGAGAGTGAAATGGGTAGCTCAGAAACAGGAGGATTAGTGGCGGAATGTAGTGTGGGAAGTATAGTTTGGGTTCGGAGACGAAATGGATCTTGGTGGCCGGGAAAGATACTTGGAGCTGAAGAGCTTTCATCTTCTCTCATAACATCTCCACGGGCAGGAACTCCTGTCAAGCTTCTTGGAAGGGAAGATGCAAGTGTGTAAGTCAATAGAATAAAAAAATCATTACTTGTAAGTCTGCCTGATGCTGATACATGTCTACTTGCTGTTGAGTGTTCGATGCTTGGGATTTTTTATGCTCGACTTATTAATTGAGATGAATACCGTGGTACTGAGTGCTGACATTTTTGGTTTGGAGTACGTAACTTAAATCATCAATGGGCATCTTTCAGAGCACAAATATGTCTTGCATTGCATTGTGAATTGAGGATATGGTTGTTATCACACCTTGGAAAAAAGTGTTGATTGGCTCTTGTGTGCAAGATAAACAGCATGCCTCGAACTCTCTTGACTCTATGTTTAGTAGCATGCTGAAGTTCTTCTCTGGTTTATCGTTTTGTAATCATTGTAATGAACCTGGACTCTTTAAGAACCGTATTATATGATATTTTTGCATACTCAAATAAAAATAATTTGATCCCTGATGTCTTTTTTGACAAACTGTTTGAGCTTGTGCATCTTATTAGAGTGACATGTAACAGTAAGCAAAGTTCAATATATTTGGCTGTTAGGTTCTGGATCATTTGCTTTTTTGTATGTCGTGCATATTGAGTGTGATTCTAGTGAAACCATTTGGATGATATGTTGTGTTGGTTTGCTTTAAAGGAAACTATGTATCCTTATGAAGAATGAACAAAGAGTTGCTGGATTTTTTATTTATTTTTTATTTTGTTGGGCGTACTCAAATTTTCTTTTGCCACATCCTCATGAAAGAACTGCGGCACGTTCTGATTTCCAGTTAAATGTTCTCATTCTCACTGGCTCAACTTTTAAGTTTGTTTATCATCTAAATGAAAAATTCTTCTGTGTCAAGTATGCTTTACACAAATAGCTTGTATAGAACTTTTCATGAGAGTTAAGTGCTACATACTTCCGACTGGAATTCCTGTTACTCTAATTTTGTCCAACACGTGAAGAACTATTGTATTTATGATCTGCGGCTTGTGAGATGGATTATATTTTCTTACCTCATGATCAGTGGGCAAATGCATATGACAAGTATTCGATTATATTTTCTGTAGAAGTCAGTCTATTTTAGTGAAATGCAGAAGAAATATAAATGTATCCTGATTCATTATCCAGTCTGTGCTTCTGTATGATGTTTCTGGCATCTGGCTATTCATATCACTAGGGACTGGTACAACTTGGAGAAGTCAAAACGTGTAAAGGCGTTCAGATGTGGCGAGTTTGATGACTGCATAGAAAGGGCTGAAGCTGCTCAGGGCATGCCTCCAAAGAAAAGAGAGAAATATGCACGCCGTGAAGATGCTATAATGCATGCACTTGAACTTGAGAGGCAAATATTGGAGAAAAAATGTGGGAAATTGGAAATTTCTTCTAATGGTAGAAGCAGAAGTTCACCAGATGCTGTTACTTCTTCTATTTACATGGGTAATGGAAGTGGAAGTCAACATGATTCAAGATTGGATCAGCTACCTCAGAAGGTAGGCTCATCTCTTGCTGAAAAAAATGTAACAAATCAGAATATTTATGAGGAGACAGTTACGGAGGGAAATCAACTCAGTGGAGATGATGATAGTGCTGTTGGTCTACCTCGGATGAGAGGCTTGCAGGACTTTGGACTTCGTACTGCACCAAGTGAGCTTCCATCAGTTGCTTCAGATTCATTAGTAGTTTGTTTTTGTTGATATGCTTAAGTTCTCTAGTTGGTCTTCTTTTGGGAAAAAAAAAAATTGTAGAAATGAAATTCTTTCAAACCACTGGAGGCCTATTAGAGAATGAAGTAGGGTTAGGTTGCTTAGTCTGCAACATGTTATGACATCATTTTGGAGCTCTTTGTTTTGCTAGAGATGGCTGATGGTCTTTGAAAGAAAAAAGGGATAGATTTACAAGAGTTCAATTTAGAATTAGATGAAAATGGAATGATGAAAGCTGAAGTGGTATAAAAGTTGTAGAACGGTGAGATAATACTATTTGTAATAAATCTGAGGGTTTGGATAGTAGAATTCATGGGAATGTGTGATTGATTTTCAGTTTTCTAAAAACTGGCCGGATGTGACTGTTGCGAGAAAAATTGAAAGTAGCATAAGTAGTTCTATTGTTGGGAAATGGTAGAGAATTGCTTTTAGGAGAAACTCTAATGAACAGAATAGTAGACAAGCGTGCTCTGGGTCTCTTGGCAGAGGGCAATTAATAACAACCTTCTTGCTTTAATACTGAAATTTGTATCAGATTTCTGGATTTTCCTGATACATTATTGTTCTGTTTCTTTCTCTCAGGAGAGGAGCTCTCAGGAGTTGCATTTCGTGCCAAGAGGAGTAGAAATGCTTATCTGCCGTATGATTCTGTCGATTACTTAATTGACGACCAAATTCTGTCCTCCCAGATGGAAATTCCAGTGTCTAAAATTGAAGAAAGCAGCTACCAAGCAGACATAGGTGAAAACCATATTTTGGGATCTACAGAAGATACAGAAACGGATTGTTCTGAAACTGATTCACTGGAATCAGACTCAGATGATGAGATGGCCACACTCTCTGGTGAGATTTCTGCCGTCTTTTCATTTTTAATCAGCAATGTGGATCTCTTTGGTCATCATGTTCTTTGTAAAGACATGTATTGTTATCCTTTTAAAGTTGGGCACTCTTATTATATTTTATTTCATTCATAATTTTGTTTTATGCTTTTCCTAGCATGATATGTCACATATTAATGTCTACTAATCAATNTTGCATTGATCCTTTCGATCAAAGGACTTCTGTACTGTTGGTGGGCTAATTCTTAATGCTCCGTAATTTTTCTTATCTACGATTTTTTTTTTTCATGTCTGATTGCTCAGCATCTGATATTTCTTCATGTCTATTTATTTCATTTGATATCCATGGGTGAATTATTTTATTACCATTAACGGCAATTTTTTGGGATATAACATCAAAGTTCACTATCTGACCTATACTGTATTTCTGGATCTGCAGATGGTTCGGCCTCTATAGAATTGCGACCTAAATACCCGAGAAGAATCGAAACACCAGAAGAACATGCGAGCATCAGCAGCAGTGACGACTTTGATGAGCTGGCATTTGCCGATAGTTTGTCTCATCCTTACTTACACAGCCAGGTCTCAACCAATACTGGGGTTTCCAAATGGCAGCACAAAGGAAAAAGATATAACCGCAACCTTGCAAACAGTAATGAAGGGCACATAAAGAACTCCAAAAGGAGTCGTAATAACTTTCCCGATTTTGCCGATCAAAGTTTCAAGAGCCGTAAATCCCGATATGGGCCCACGCGATCACACAATCCTTACGAGTTTGCAGATTTCGAGGGTAGCTTAGGTTGGTACAGTCGATCTGCCATGAGAGGGTATTCAAACTACTCGCATGATAATTTTCTTGGTGGTGGGCCCATGTTGTTAGATGTGGATTTGAAGGTTGAGGCAAATAACTACTCTAAGGATGTTCCGATTATCTCGTTGATGAGCAAGTTGAACGGGCACGCCATCGTGGGCCACCCGATCGAAATCGAATCGCTCGAGAATGGTTCGACCGAAACATATGTTTCGTCAAATGACTATTTTGCCCCTAGCCCGGTCCCATTGACTTCGATGTGGAGGACGGGTCGTAGGACGGCGAATACCCGTGTGCCACGCCCGTTTTTACTGTCGTTTGCTGTACAAAAGGGATCCAATCAAAAGATAAGGGCGCTTTCATCATTTGCGCTGGGGAAAAATCGGAGTGGCTCAAGAAGCAGTAGGTTGATTAAGAATGTGAATACATGCAAGACGGTCGCGTGTATACCTGTTAACTTGGTGTTTAGTCGTTTACATGAGGATTTGGTCGATCGTCATCAGTAATAACAGGTTACAGAAGACTTGAAGTGGAATATATATGTGGATAATACACTGTTTTTAGGAGAGCATGAATCTACATTAATCCCCCACTTTTTACAATGGAGCCCCTATTTGATTGCTGAGGTCAGATCATATCTAAGGTTCTTATGTACTTTTAGATTAGATGACTGTTGTTTTGTGAATTTGCAGCAGGTCAAGTATTGCTAGCTTTTGTGTACTTAAGGATCAAAGTTGATTTGGACTGCAAAAAGGAGCTGAATAGATTGTAGATTTATACTCATATGAAAATCTGACTTTCTACCCTTTTGTCCTGGTTGTGTTTCTGGGTTGAAAGCCATTTTTTCTTAAAATCTGTACTGAACAGGTGAAAAAGTTACAGTGAATGCAAGCAGGAGATGGGTTTGATCTCTGTATATTTTGAGATTACTGATTTTGAGTTATGAAGTATTTCGGATGCAGAGCAGTTGGATATACTTCTAATTCAATTTTTTTTATTTTTTTATTTTTTTATTTTTTTTTGGAGAAGGTAGATTTGAGTGGGAAAGATTAATAGTTAATTATAATGTGACAGAGAAACAATAGAATAATGATTGACAATTATAAATATGTGAATGAATGGCTATTAAATTTTATAATTAAAATTAATAGAAATATATGTAGTAATATTTGATTTTTAATTTCAAAAACGTAATAAGGAAAATTGATGAAAAGAAAATAGAGAAAAAAAATGAGATAAATAGGTAGTGTTATTTTTTTTGTTGGTAGATCAAAATTGGAAAAAAAAAATGATATCCCATCAATTCATGTGTGGAAGAGATTATAATTAAAAGGGCCTAGACAGTCATTAGCAAGCTCAAGTACTTTTTAACATATAAAAGTGGATAAAGCTTGTAAGATCCTCCTAATCTAAGCTGATCTAGTGATCTAGCACAACTCAACACGTGCTATTGTACATTTACACGTAATAGATCTGAAGTTAAATATAATTTCTCCAAAGTAAATAAATTTTAAATTTCGTTTATGTCTAATTCTAATTCTAATCTTTAGCAATAAATAGAAGAATACTCTTGAGCTTGTTCTCTTTTTTCCTTCGGCTTATATGTCAATTATTTAATCATTGTGTGGCTTGAATTGCTTTCTTCAAAATATTCGTGTCAGGCTAAGTAAAAATGTTCACTTTATATGCACTAATTTATTTTGGAACCATCTCGATTTAATTATTAATAATAGTAACAGCAACTCCAAGGAACATTGAAATGAATATTTTTTTCAATAGACACCAACACTCAAAACAAAATGGTTTTTTTTTTCTCCTTCTATTTATAAATAAATTTTTTGTACGTGAATAAATTTAGTTTATAGGGACGAGTTTTTTTAAAGTTATAATTTACCTCATCAACCCACCCGGTGAGACAACATTTGAAAAAAGTCCAATGAAAATTTTAATTCAACTAATTTATTATATAATTTACCAAATACTTTTACTATATTAACTTATTCATGTGTCATAATCTCAAAATTCTACCTGGAAACCAAAATTTGACTTCCAAAATTCTCCAACCGTGTATTCTACCAAACAGCCCCCAACACCAACCCGTCAACTACCCTGAAAAAAGGAAAAAAAAAAAGAAAAAAAAAATCCAAACTCCGTCAACTTTAACGGTCCCCATCAAAACACGGCAAGAATTTAAGACGGCAAAAATGCCGTAGTACGGTGGTAAGTGAGGGGCCACCGATAAATCGTCAAAATAGACAAACTTTATTTGGGTTTTAGAAGAAGAATTTAATAAAAACTCACTGCACATTATAAATTAGGGCACTCTTTGCATTTGACCTTTTGCTTCTCAAAACTTCCTTATCCAAATTTACTTTTTTCTTCATCCTTTCTTTTTCTTTATTTACTCGTCCAAAAGTGTGTTTTTTATGGCAGCCAATTTGCAGAGCCGTGGATTTGTGAGCTTGGGGAAACGATTGATCGGCCAGAAAATAATTTGATTTTTTTTCTTGTTGATGTTATGTGAAAGATGATTTTGTTGTGCCTTTCGATTTGGCACAAATTCTTATGTGATAGGCTGACTCACCGTTAGGCTGTCATAAATTGGTTAAAAAAATGCTTATTTATATTTTATACTGTGAAATATCAAAATTTGTTTATGTTGTTTAATAGCATGTCATTTCCGTTTGGAAGTATGCATATATATGTTAGAAAATGTATGATTGTCTAACCGTTAGTAGTGGCTAAGAGTAGCCTTGTTGATTGATTTGTAACAAACTTTGAGATCAATTAAAGTGATTTGTTGTTACTTATTTCATATTTATTGACTTTTTTTAGAGTGATTGCTTCTATCATAAATGGACACCCAAAATGATTGTATAATACAATCTAGAGAATTTATTGTGGGAGATTGTTTTCAGTGGCTAATCTAGGAAAACATTTTCATTTTGAGTAATGTAATAAGTCTGGTCATATACATTTCATTTATGAAGTGTATGATTTTCGGAGGCAAAAAGCTTACACTCGCCCATGTAGGTATGCGTTGATCCAACGGTTCAAAATCCAGTTTGGACAGTCCCTTAGCCATGAATTTTAAACTATCCTAGCTTCTATTAGTTTTAGTTGTTCATTAGATAGATTGAATAAAAAATGAACTTTATCATCAATAGTATCACAACACACTTGTGCTTGTGCGGGAGTGTGATGATCTAATGGCTCGGAACCCAGTGAGTTTCACCAAAATTTATTTGTCTTAAATCCCAAGTATCCATTTTGAATTTTTGAGGGTGAAAAAGAAAATATTGGTTGGTTTTCTTGGTAGTGACATGTAAACCAAATAAAGGTGGGATAGGTAAGACTAGGAGAACTGAAAATCTTCGATATTATTAACATTAGTTTGTCAAACTTTTGGAAGTTTAAATAACCCCAAAATCCATGCTATTCCTTCACTTTTATTTTTATGAAAAAACAAAAAACAAAAACTTCCATTAGTATCATTGGTTTCAACAAGTATGAGATCTTTAGGTGTATTTATTATTTATATAATGCTTTGGTTTGATCAATATCTTGGTATGAAGTAATGCACATGTTATGTGTAGAACTCAATAATCAAGATTATTACTTATTGGTCCCCTTTACTCTATTTTTTTTTTTTCATATTTATTAATCACAATTCTCATTTGTTATTTATCAAAAAATGCAGGAGCATGCACAACTCCGTCTACGATAAGAACCCAGACGAAAACACCCACTCGACCATTGTTCCAGACCATGTGATGCCACCACAAGCTGATGACTATTGGGCCCCACACCCCAAGCCTGGCGTGTTTGGGCCTTCCTCCAACGACAAGCCAGATTTGGGCCAGGACTCGGGCCCAGACTCTGCTGCCGCTGATGAGTCAGCATTGGAACAAACAGCTTTCTTTCGCCCGAACGAGGATTTGGAGAAGCCACCGGTTCACCCTTAAACGAACTGTAAATTAAATATATATTTATGTATTTCTCAACTTTGATGGATATTGTAGTGTAGTGTGTATCTAGCTATGAAGACTGAGTTTGAATATTTATGCATAATAATTAATGGCTTATGTATATTGCATGTGAACCTATTTTGTAATGCTATTTTGCAATGACACATTATTTCATGCTCAAATATTCTACTTTAAAATATCATATAACATAAAATGGCCATTTGGAAAAAAGAAAGAAAGAAAAAAGACTTTATTATCGATGCCTTTGCTCAAGAACAGTTAATGCAGACTTCAACATTTCGCGTGCTTTTCTATCTGGTGAACATCCAGAAGCTTCCATCTCACTATATATCTTAGGGACCTGATCACAAAAACAAATAATCCAAATTCAGTAAATATGCTAAATTGCTAATTAACTCTGCCCTTAAACAACTTCTAAAGATCAGCACCAAAACTTCAGGATATTAGAGTTACAACTGATTATATAATAAGAAGCAAAAACCTCATCATCTTCGCATTTTTATTTATTTTAAATTACTTTATTTAGACGATTGCATTTTGCCCCCCAAACTAGTGAATTCGATACCCACTGGATCAATAGTAAAAAAACCTTGTGTGAGCAGGCATATATGAATATCCCCTCAAATTATTCACTTCGGAAAAGTTTCATAGCTGACTTTGACCTATCATTAGTTTAGTTGAGACATGGACAATGTTCGACTTTTGCCAAAAAAATATATATTTTAGGAACTTAAAAACGTATTAATTTTTAATTCCCTATTTTCACCTCAATTTCCCGTCTTTACCACTCTTCGACTAACGACTTGCATGGAACTATCAACTAGCTAAAAATGACACTATTCAGGACGAATGGAAGCATATGTTCTAAGTTCAGAAGGGCAAATGCAAATGTCACTCATTAATAAGGAACTAAGTTGTGTCATAATGGCTTCCCAATTCCCAAGATAACAACAATAGAAGCAGATAATTGGATTTCATACAATTTAGTATATTGGTGATATATATAATAAAATAAAATAAAAAAAAAATATATTTTTTTTGGAGTTCAACTATTTCCATTAAAAAAAAAGCACTGGGTACCTGATCGAATTTCTTGGACCACATAAACGCCTTCATCAGTGTGCTATACGTCACAACGTCAGGGCTAACACCCTTTCCATCCACAAGAAACACGATTTTCAGGGGAAGACAAAAGTGATTTTAAATTACATACTGTAAAAAGTTAAAAAAAAAAAATATGAGTGCCATGTGAACTTACACTCTCGAGTATGTGGTGATAGACTGCCATGGCCTCCATGTGCCTTCCGGCTGTAGCAAATGCATTAATTAGCACATTCAGCATTATTAGATTCGTCTCAATTCCTTCTTCTTCCATGAACTGCAGTACTCTCACAGTTTGTTCACATGATCCCTGAATTTAAGGAAAAAGAAAAAAGAAAGAGAGAGAGAAAATGTTAACTCTGCACTCTGCAGCATTGAGGATAATCTTGGACATGAAATTTCAATCTGATACAGATAGCGAAAAAATACCATTAACAAAGAATTGCGTACAATAAGTGCATATCTAAGTCTATCTTCTCCAAAAGTTTTAGCTGATTTTGCACAATTTGTGTCTCTCTCTCTTTTCATTCATTCGAACCTACATAATAATAGTTATCGCATTTGAAAATTTGGGCTATCCACCATACTGTAAAAATCAAACTAAAAACACTTTTCATGCTTGTTGGAGACGGTTAGTGCTAAATACATCAACATAAATCATTTAAATAACTAATCTGCAGATTAACGTGTCTGACCAAAAATAATAGTTGCATGCAAGATTCACTGCTGTCGGTAAAAGTGGAAAAAAGACCTGCTGAGCATAAGCATTTGCCAGAACACAGAAAATATCAGGCGACAGCTGAATGCCTTCCAATTTTAGAGCCCGTACACAATCCTCAGCATTTTCGAACTTCCCATAGTGCCCATAAATATCGACTAAAACGGCATAAACGGCACTGCTCTTTTCTTGTCCTTTGCGTTTCATAATCTCGAAAATTCTCTTCACTTCTTCCCACTTCCCTTGCTCCCCAAGGCTCGAAATAATGGTCATGAAAATCTTCGGGTCCGGATAAATCCCTAGTTCTTGCATCCTACCGAACAAATCAAGAGCACCAACATAATCCCCAAATTTAAAATGCCACCGAATTAAAGAACTCCATATTCTAATGCCCGGATTTATACGATCCTCTAGCATTTTCTCAAAAGCCTCCATAGCCTCACTCAATTCCCCTTGCTTCCCAAAAGTATCAATGATGCTAAAATATATTTTCCGATCCAAACCCAACCCATTTGCCTGCACCTCGCCCAAAACCCCAATTGCCTTTTTCCACATCCCATTATCCCTATAAATCTCAATAATCTTACTATACATGTACGAATTCGGAGAATATCCCTTTCTCTTCATCTCGGCTATCACAAGCCACGTGTCGTTCAACCGTCCCGCGCTCACGTAGTAATCAATCAAAATTTCAAATGTTTTACGATTCTTCTCTAAACCGAACTTCTCCATGGCTGTTAGCAATCTATCACAAAGGTCTAACAGGCCTTTCTTCAAACAGCTTCTGAGCATGGCATTGAACAGCCCAATTTTCGGCTTGCAGCCCGAAATCGTCATTTCTTGAAAAATCGCATCTGCTTCTAGCGTCCTACCTACCTCTGCAAGCCCGGTTATCAAACAGGAATAAGAACCTGGGTCGGGCCGGCAGCCCAAGGCCTCCATTCGAGCTAGCGTGGCCATGGCTTCATCGATTTCTCTTTCTTCACACAGTTCACGAAGGGTTTCATTGTATACGACGCAAGAAAGCTCTTTCGAGATGCAGCCTGCGTGCCCGTAAATCGTATGGATCGAATAGTCGACCGATTCTGAATCTGGGTGTTTTGCTGATCTGCAATTGGGGGCTTGTGAGGAGATTTGAGCAATGGGTTTCGAGCGTTTGCCATGGTGGTTAAGAGAAAACTGAAATAAGGGTCGAAATAATTCAAAAATGGAGAGCGGGTTAGGTTTAGAGAGAAGCATGAGCTGCATCTCCATGGTTTTGTCGCGGGATGAAGCTTTGAGCTTCGCGCGCTCATATGAAACGGTAAATTGAAATGTTTTCGCAGGTAACTTTCCCCCTAAATTTTATATAAGTTCTCCATAAGTTAGGCTTGAGTTGGGCTCGAGTTTGAGGCCTTAACGAGTCGGATCGAGCTTATTTAAAGCTTATTTGGGTAACGACCGAGCTCGACTCGATTCGTTAAGTCTCGAAAATATAATTATTATATAATTTTTTTTATAGTTCGGTTCGTTAAAACTCGAGATTAGCTCAATAAGGCTCGATCTCGAAGCCTTAACGAGCCGAGCTCAAACTCGATTTTTGACTCGTTTATTTAACGAGCCCAGTTTGGCTCGACTCGTTAAGGACTCTAGCTCGAGCTCGAACACCCTAAACTCGAGCTCGTTAAGACTCGAAAATAAAATTTTTATATAATTTTTTTATATCTTGATTCGTTAAAACTCGAGATCGGCTCGTTAAAACTCGAGCTCGAACACTTAACGAGCCAAACTCAAGCTCAATTTCTGGCTCGTTTATTTAACAAGCGCAACTTGGCTCAGCTCGTTAAGAGCTCGAGTTCGAACACCCTAAACTCGAGCTCAGCTCGGTTTGGCTTGTTTACAGGCCTAAGCACCACATATGGTAGTTTGTTTGTTTTTTCGACAATAAATTATATTAATAAAACACAAAAACAACAAGCGGTTAACAAGTCGAAAGGAACAACTGACGGTCGTAAAGAGAGGCCTAAGAGTCGGCGACTATAGCCTAGAAGACTAAACAACTAGCAACACTAGAAAGAAAAAAACTCCCACAAGCGAAGAAAATAACTTCCCACACGGGAGAACAGAAACACAAACACAAAATAATATAAATACACAAACCTAAACACACTTGCACTCTTTAAACAAGGCTAAAATAAAGCCCTCCCATCCGGCCAAGAATACTGAGCACCTTCACAAACCAACCAAACCTAACGAGATCCACCGAGGAGAAGTCGCACTGTCCACGGTAAAACGCAATCTCCCCCAACAAACCACCGACTTGACTTGGCCAAATCGCACAACAGCCCCCCATACACGCACACCATAACCATGACATCTCCACTGTCGCCTCCGGAGGAAACGACCTTCCCAACGAAGGTCGAACAAGAGGAATCCAAAGTTCAGTCCATTGCCCCGATCGCCACGAGGTTGCCACCGACAACTGCCTACCGAAGACCACCAGACCTTCCAATCCTCAAACTCCCGCCATGGCAAACAGGAGGGGGTCAAAATCCACGTCGCATAAAGAGAGGCTGAAAAGTCGTCAGATGTTCGTCGATGGACTTGGACAAATTAAATGCTGACATAGGCCAAAGTCTATTAACAACAAAAGAATCACCCAAATCTATTAACAACAAAAGAATCACCCGAACAACAAACAAACCGAATGTTGATATTTTTTAAATAGGTGTGGGAGGTTGATATTTTTCACTCTTTAGATTGGAGGTTCACATTTTTCAAAGTAGAGGTTGATATTTTGTAAAATAGGAATATATATTAGTTACATTATGTCAAATGTAATTAGTAAATTCATCAAAAGATGTATGGTTCGAGTTCACAAAGCATTGATACAAATACATGATACGAGTACGATACATACATTACGAGTGTTGAGATATGAGATTTTTTTTAAAAAAAAAATTAAGGACACGAGTACAATATTATATTTATATTTCATAAAAAGTTATATAAGTTATTATATTACAAAAAAATTATCCTTATAAATTATCCTTATATATTTACAATTGAAAGTTAATTCTAATGAACAAAAGCAATCCTATAAACAATCATGATCAAATATAATAGGACGAAAAAGATTTGAAACAAATCCCCACTGCACATTAACCAACTTCACCCACTGCAGAAACTATATGTCATGTATGGCGTACACTGGTGTGCTGGGATTTTCCATACCGCCGCCATTGAGCTCGACCAGAAAACCGAAGGCGAACACGAGGGACACTACTTTCTCTTGCTGCTCAACTTCAACCTCCATTAACGAGCAAGAAGCGGCTACAAATTTCGCATACTCCAGAGCTACACCTTCAGTAAGATGGCCGCACTTGAAATTCAACGAGACCCAGTACCGTTTTCTCGAGAAAACGCCGTATTCCGACATTACAGACGAAATCGAGGCGGAGAGAGAAGAAATTGAAACGAACCCAGATGAGGAATTCGTTAACGAGAACGATCACGAGGTGTTCGATAAAAGGCTCAGCAGAAATAGAGTCAAGAAGATGACCAAGCTGGAGCTCAAGAGGGCGAAGGACTGGCGAAAGAGGGTGCAGATTTTGACGGATAAGATTCTCGCTCTGAAGCCCGATGAGTTTGTGGCCGATGTTCTGGACGAGAAGCTGGTTCAGATGACCCCCACCGATTACTGCTTCGTTGTGAAATGGGTCGGCCAGTCGAGCTGGCAGAGGGCTTTAGAGGTCTTTGAGTGGCTCAACCTCAGGAAATGGTACAAGCCCAACTCGAGAATGGTGGCCATGATTGTGGCCGTGCTTGGAAAAGCCAATCAAGAAGCTCTGGCTGTGGAGATCTTCACTCGGGCCGAATCTAATGGTGTCAACACTGTGCAGGTGTATAATGCAATGATGGGCGTTTACGCTAGGAACGGGCGGTTTTCAAAGGTTCAAGACTTGCTTGATTTGATGCGCAAAAGTGGATGTGAGCCCGATTTAATTAGTTTCAATACATTGATAAATGCACGGTTAAAATCTGGGCCTATGAGTCCGAATCTGGGACTCGAGCTTCTGGATCAAGTGAGGAGATCGGGCATTCGGCCCGACATAATCACTTACAACACTCTCATCAGCGGCTGCTCGCGAGAATCCAATTTGAAAGAAGCTGTGAGTGTCTTTCAGGATATGAAGGCCAATAAGTGTGAGCCCGATTTATGGACTTACAATGCCATGTTATCTGTTTACGGGAGATGTGGGCTTCCGGGAGAGGCCGAGCGTGTTTTTAACGAGTTGGGATCGAAGGGTTTTGCTCCCGATGCAGTTACTTACAACTCTCTGCTGTATGCATTTGCTAGGGCCGGGAAAGCGGAGAAGGTGAACGAGATTTGTGAAGAAATGATGGAAATGGGGTTTGCAAAAGATGAGATGACCTACAATACTATTATTGACATGTATGGGAAAAAAGGCAAGCATGAACTTGCTTTGCAGGTATACAGGGATATGGAGACTTTTGGTCGGCATCCTGATGCGGTTACATATACTGTACTTATAGATTCTTTGGGGAAAGCGAATAAAATGGAAGAGGCTGCAAAATTGATGTCTGATATGCTGGATTCGGGCATAAGGCCAACTTTGCGTACTTACAGTGTATTGATATGTGGATATGCAAAAGCTGGTCAATGGCCGGAGGCTGAGAAGAATTTTGACTGTATGGTGAGGTCCGGTATTAAGCCAGACAATATCGCATACACTGTCATGCTGCACGTGTACCTGAGGTCAAACAACGCGAAGAAAGCGGTCTCTTTGTACCGGAAAATGGTTAATGACGGTTTCGTCCCTGAGCTTGCCCTGTATGAAGGTCTGCTGAGTGTGCTCAGTGGAGAAAACAATGAACATTGCATACAGAAAGTGGTTGAGGATCTCGAGGATCTGCATGGCTTGGGCCCCGACAAAATCAGTTCTGTGCTTACCAAAGGTGGCTGCTATGATCTTGCGGTGAAGAAATTGAGACTTGCGGTGATGGAAGGTTCTAATTTGGACCAGGAGACTTTATTATCGATTTTGACTTCGTATAGTTTATCCCGGAGATATCGTGAAGCAATAGAGCTTCTGAATTATATACAGGAGCATGGGTTTGGGTCCCACCAGTTCGTAGCTGAGTCGTTGGTTGTTATTTATTGCAAAGCTGGCCAATTAGATGTTGCTTTGGATGAATACAACAAAAATAGCGACTTGCATGCTTATGGTGGCAGCTCGGTTATGTATGATTCCCTTATCAAATCCTGTGCTGAGAATCAAAATTTTGCTGAAGCTTCTCAAGTATTTTCAGATATGAAATTCCACGGGATTGAGCTTTCGGCAGATACATATCAAACAATGATTCTTATTTATTGCAAATTGGATTTTCCCGAGACGGCTCATAATTTATATACAAAAGCAGAAGCAAAAAGCTTTCCTCTTCAAGACTCGTTAATATGCACGAGCCTTGTTGAAGCTTATGGAAGGGCAAAACAACTGGTAAAGGCAGAAAGCGTGGTTGGGAGACTGAGGCAGAGGCATAACGTATTGGACCGTAAAGTTTGGAACTCATTAATTCAATCTTATGCCGCAAATGGTTGTTATGAAAAAGCAAGAGCTGCTTTTAGTACAATGATGAGAGATGGGCCATCACCAAGTGTTGATACCATGAACGGCTTACTGCAGGCTCTTATTGTCGATGGGAGATTAGACGAGCTCTATGTTGTTATACAGGATTTACAGGACATGGGTTTCAAAATCAGTAAGAGTTCTATTATTTTGATGTTAGAAGCTTTTGCTCAATCAGGTAATGTATTTGAAGTGAAGAAAATATACCACGGGATGAAAGCTGCTGGATATCTACCTACAGTGCATCTCTATAAGGTTATGATTGGTTTGCTGTCGAGGGCAAAACAGGTAAGGGATGTTGAGGCTATGGTTTTGGAAATGGAGGAAGCAGGTTTTACTCCCGATATCTCTATATTTAATTTGTTGCTTAAAATGTACACAAAAATAGAGGACTATAAGAAGGCAGCTCTGGTTTATCAGCGAATTCAAGAATCTGAACTTGAGCCGAATGATGAAACTTACAGTACTTTAATAATAATGTATTGTAGAGATTGTAGACCTGAAGATGGTATTTTATTGATGCGTAAAATGAGACAGCTAGGTCAAAACCCTCACATGGACACCTACAAAAGCTTGATTTCAGCGTTTTGCAAAAAGCTAATGGTGGAAGAAGCTGAGGAGCTTTTTGACGGCTTAAAGTCCGAAGGGCACGCACTAAACAGATCCTTTTATCACTTGATGATGAGAATGTATAGGAAATTGGGGAATCACACGAAAGCTGAAAATCTACTGGTGACTATGAAAGAATCGGGAACTGAGCCCACGTTTGCTACAATGCACATGCTTATGACTTCTTATGGGAGCTCCGGACATCCAGTGGAAGCTGAAAAAGTGCTTAACAGTCTAAAGTCTATGGATTCAAATCTAAGCACTTTACCATACAGTTCGGTTATTGATGCTTATCTGCAGAATGGTGATCTTGAAATAGGCATTCAGAAGCTCGAGGAGATGAAAAAGGATGGCTTAGATCCCGATCACAGGATATGGACTTGTTTTATTAAGGCTGCAAGTTTGTGCCGAAGCATTGGTGAAGCCACCGTGCTACTGAATGCGATTGATAATGCTGGTTTCCATATTCCGATAAGGTAGTGGTTTTTTGTTTATGTATGCTAACATTATTGTTATTGTTTTATTTTTATTTTTGGTAAATTCTTTTATATGATACTATTCTTGAGATTAAGCTTAGGACGTGCTTGTTTACAAATTAATTCGCTCAAAATGAGTTTTTTTGGTTAACTAGAATAAATTTTGAAAAAGGTAGTATGGTTAGTTGTTAGTGGGATTTTGAGTTTATATTAAAATAATATTTGAAATAAAATAATTAAAGTTGATTTGATGTAAAAGTATGAGAGAAATGATGTGAAGTGATAATAAAATTTTGTGAGTGGATGAATAGTGAATTATAATTGATGTATGATGTGATGTGTAAGAATGATTGATTTGTATTATTTAATTATATGAATTATATTAAGGATAGTGAGGTTGAGTTAAAGTTGAGTTGGATTTTGAGTATGGATTAAATGTGAGTGACTTCTTTTGTAAACAAGCACCCCTTTAGTTGTTAGAAGTGTCCTTCATATTTCAAGATTATAAATGCCCGGTTGACTTATATTTCTATTTTTGCGAACTTACATCTGTTGAACGGGTTTTGACTGGGATAATTTGAACGGTAAACTTGTAACATTATGGATAACTAGAATTTATTCCCCCATTTAGACTAAAGACCTATGGATTGTGTTTTTCTTTTTTTCTTGTTTTCCTAAAGAAAAAAGTTTTAACCGTGGACCATCTATCACTAGTTCACAAAGCAAGATCATGTCTCTTTTGACAGGCTTTTGACCGAAAATTCGGTCCCATTGCTGTCTGAAATAGATTCCTTTCTAAAGGAACTAGAGCCTATGGAAGATAACGCAGCATTCAACTTTGTTAATGCTTTGGAAGATCTGCTGTGGGCTTTCGAACGCCGGGCAACTGCTACATGGATATTCCAATTAGCAGTTAAGAGGAACATTTATCACCACAATGTGTACAGGTGACTTGCTTGCGCAAGAAACTACTGGTTTTTATAGCATGACCATAATGCTTTAATTATAACCTCTGGTGCCATTTTTATTATGCTTTGGTTGGAGGAGACGTAACATGTTCCTAGGTTGCTCTAAATACGCAGTTTAATTTAGAACTGCTTTACTGTATAAGATACAGTAATATCAAACCGGCTAAATATGCTTTCTTAACTTGGGGGAAAAAAAAAAAACTTCATTTGTTATGTTGATTTAGTGGAGAGGATTAAAAAAGTCATTTGTATTTGCAGGGTGGCTGACAAGGATTGGGGGGCTGACTTTAGAAAGTTATCTGCTGGGGCTGCTCTAGTTGGACTAACCTTGTGGCTTGACCACATGCAGGTAATGGATTTTCTGTTTTTTATGCACTGTCGAAGATTTTATAATGTGCTCAACGAACAAAATACTTTAGCTGAACTCTAGACTTTAATTCTCTTAATTCCAAATAATGATCCTCTTCTAGTAGCCTGACGTTTTAGAGTAATTTATTGGATCAATGAGAACTTGAGTTCCTCAAACCCTGGCAAAGGAAAATCGACCAATAACTCTGAGGGCGTGCTTGTTTACAAATTAATCCGCTCAAAATGATTTTTTTTTGTTAACCAGAGTTAATTTTGAAAGGTGGAATAGTTAGTTGTTAGTGGGATTTTGAGCTTATATTAAAATAATATTTAAAATAAAATAATTGAAGTTGATTTGATGTAAAAGTAGGAGAGAGATGCTGTGAAGTGATGGTTAGTTAAAATTATGTGGGTGGATGAATAGTGAATTAAATCTAATGTGATGTATAAGAATGATTGGTTTTATTATTTAATTACATTGATATTATTGAAGATAGTGGGTTGAGTTAAAATTGAGTTAGATTTTGAGTATGAATTGAATTTATTAAATTTAATTCAATTTATCCAATTTATTTCAACAGGATGCATCACTTGAAGGTTTTCCCGAATCCCCGAAATCTGTAGTATTAATTACTGGCACAGCCGAATACAACAAGGTCTCGTTAAACAGCACGCTCAAAGCCTACCTTTGGGAAATGGGCTCCCCATTTTTACCGTGCAAAACCCGAACTGGGGTTCTCGTTGCAAAATCTCATTCTTTGAGGATGTGGTTGAAAGATTCTCCTTTTTGCTTGGACCTCGAGCTGAAAGATAGCCCTGTACCACCTGAGGTTAATTCAATGCAGCTAATCGAAGGATGCTATATAAGACGAGGGCTGGTCCCTGCTTTTAGCGATATAAAAGAGAGGCTTGGGCATGTGACACCTGGCAAGTTCTCGAGGCTTGCTTTGCTGTCAGATGAAAAACGGGATAAGGTTATCCGGGCTGATATTGAAGGTAGGAAAAATAGATTGGCTAAGTTGGAAGAAGTTGGGGCTATGGGAAAGAGGAAAGTGAGCAGGTTTAAAAAAGGAAAGTTTATTAGGAGGGATGCTATTTTTGGAGCTGAAAATGGAGTTTTGCCGTAAGTTTTTTTTTATCCTACCGGAAAATGACCAACCGGTATCTTCATCAAAACACCACTCAAGATGAAGATTGGGCTCCTTGATTTTAGGGAAAATGCATGTTAGCTCTTGGAAAATATAAATTAAAAAAATTACTATCTCGGCTAAAGGTCATTCTAAAGCTTCGGCTTATCCCCTCGTTCATGTGCCTGTGGCTGTGATTTCTTGAGGCGAAGACAATGAAGGGCTCTCGAATCAAATGGCTCTGAGAGAGATGCAAATGCAATAATCATCAAATTTGCAAAAGAATTGCAAATAAGAGCAGATATTCCTTTGTCTGGTTGTGTGGGCATTGGTGTTTGATTAATTATCTATCATGTGTTGGGTACTTCAAAATGCTACATTACTTGTACAGTTAATAGTTAATAGAACACTTGTGTGAAGTCTGATTTTTGTTTTTTGGCCCCTCTTTAATGCCCTGTAATTTTATCTTCTTCCTTTTTTTTTTTCAAACGGTCAATCAATTCTTATAATGAACAAAGATTCAATGTACAATTCCACACTGGTATATATTTTTATCATTTTGTATATATTTTTTTCTCATATATATGTTGGTTTGTTGGTCCTCAACACAGTTGAATTGGTGGTATTATTCTAGTCTACACAGTTCGCATGATTTATAAAGTCATCCACAATTATAAGAATGGTGTTATTAATACACTTGTGGCATGTGTTTATAAAGTCATCCACAATTATAAGAATGGTGTTATTAATACACTTGTGGCATGTGTTAACAGGAAAATGCTATGATTATAAAGTCATCCACAATTATAAGAATGGTGTTATTAATACACTTGTGGCATGTGTTAACAGGAAAATGCTATGTGTACATAATCAATGTATATAAAGATGTACATAACACTCACATGGAGTGAAGTTCATTTAATTTTTTATTTTTAGTGAGTCTCACTCAATGTGAGTATTATGTAAATCTCTATGTACATCTCTATGTACCTATAGCACTTCCCGTGTTAACATCAATTCACGGATGACTCATAATGAAGTAATTTGCTGACTTCATAGAATTAGAATTTCTATAAATACTAGTCTTCAATAGGAAGTCATATCCACTGTTAATACTAAATAATAAATTGTACTATTACTCTGAGTAATTCAAAATTTTATCGCTTTTTTTTTATTAATCAATGAGGGGCAAGTAAATTTTTTTATTTATATATACCTTTCATTATGATGTCTTTTAAAGCTAATATNGAGATAGTAGTTTAAGCATATTTTTTTCAACATTATTCAGTAATGTGTAATTTAGCGGAGTAAATTTAAGAGAAATTTACATTCTACATTCGATTTGGTTTTTGCAGCCACTCCTTGAACTTTCTCAAATTTTGTTTACCTAATGCATATATTTACCATAACTATACTACAATTGTGTGTATAATATATGTGCTATGTCAATTGCCCCAATATTAAAAACTGTGAGATTATGTTTATCTGATGTATACATACAGTATAATATATGTTCTGTCAATTGTCTCAATATTAGAAACTGTCAGATCTTGTTTATCGGGTTTAATGCACCAAACTCCCCTGTATTATACGAAATATGCGTGTTTTTTCCTGATATTTTAAAAATTGCGTCAGACCCCCTTGTATTTAACTATCAGTTGCACACGCTCCCTTTTTTTTTATTTTCCATTTAACGGCGTTAGTTTTTTATCAAAAGCCCCGTTGTACCCTCTGATTATTATATATATTTATATTAAATTGAATTTATCGAGAGGTTAAATAAAAAAAATTGTTAGTTCCAAGATTCGAACCTAAGACCTCTTAGAGGAAAGACAAGAGGTGCAACCGCCACACCACTAAATGTTAAGTGTTAGATATAGTAAATATTAAGATATATCGCATTACATATGGATAAATGAAATTAAATTTAGAAGATAATGTAAATTATATTAAATTAATTTATTAATATATAAACTTATAATAAATTAAAATATTAAATTAAATTATTAAGATATAAACTTATAATAAATTAAAATATAATAAATTAAACTATATAAAATTAAATAAAAAAATAATTAAAATAACTTACTATATTAGACAAACACAAAATAATTAAAAAAAATTATAATTAAAAATAAAAAATTAAAATTATGTTTGTAATAATATTTATTGTATGTATTTTATATTATTTTTATATTTTATTATTGATTTTTATTTATATTATTCCATCCATATTATTTTGTTGCATTATTCATTTTATTTTATCTTAGTTAACAAGCTATATTTATTTTGTTTAACTTAAGACAATGAAATAAAATTAAAATAATTTTTACTAAATAAAATTTAGAAATTAAAATTATTTATTTACAACTAAAATTATTTACTAAAAAATAATAATTTATTTCAATTTTTTTTCATTCATACTGTATGTAAGAGTAAAACATATTAAAATTATTTGATAAATAATATTTTTTATTATATTATATTATATTAATTTCAGTTATTTATTTATTTAATTTATTATTCCATAATATTTATTTGATTTATTATTTATTTTACTTTATAATTTTTATACTCTATTATCTTATATAATTATTATTTTTATTTTTATTTAATTAGTTTATTTTAATTTTATTTATTTATTAATTTCATTTTTGTATTTATTTTTCTCATTTAAAATTTATTTAATTATAAATTTATTTAATTTTAGTTCACGCTACTACATTAAATTTTATCTTACTTTATTTTAATTTAATTTTTTTCATTATTTTAAGTTAATTTAATTTATTGGAAGTTATTATTATTATTATTATTATTAATTATTTAATTTATAGTAAATTTACATATTATCCTTTTATTTTATTTATTTACTTATTTGTAAACTATTTAATTCATTTCAGTATAATGTATAGATATATTTATGTTCAATAGATTACGCAATTTTTAAAATACAGGGGGAAAACGCACAGATTTAGTATAATACAGGGGGATTTGGTGCACTAAACCCCTTGCTTATCTCATATATATATATATACAGTATATCTGAACATATATTAAAAACACCAATTATATTCACTAGTTTTGATCAGAAGATATTTCACGAAGAACAATTTCAAGATGTTGAAGAACAAACAATTCCGTTTGAAATTTTGAATTCTTGATCTTTTAATTCTAGGTATCATATTTAATAATGTTTTTTATTTTCAAATTTTTGTTTTATTTCGGTTCATTCGGCGAGATTGATTGCATGTTTGATTTATGGAGAGAAATGTAATCTCGTAGATGTAGAAAAAAATGACATCCAAATACCACTTTGATTAAAGTTTATTTGCTACGTATATGTAAATATATCTACAAGGATTCTATATATGTAAATTTCCCTAAATTTAATGTTCGATCTTGGACCGATTATTGGGCTACAATGTCCAGAGGTAATTGGGCCTTCCCGCTTCACAAATGTCCACTTCTTAAATGGGCCATTTTTTCGGCCCATAAACCTCAAAAACCCGGCCACGACCTAGGGTTTTATTTCTCCCCCGCTGTATATAAAAACCTGATCTTCATTTGTCGATTAACCATTGCAGCAGAGCAGAGGACTTGCTCCACTATTCGTTCAGCTAATCGCCGGCGCGGCCACCTAAACTTCAAGGTGCAGCGTTCAATCGGTTGACTTGTCGTCCTATTAGATGCTTTGTTGGTGATTGAATCTCGTATTTTTTATGTTATGTTTATGTGACTGAGCTTAATTAGGGCGATTGAGGTAGTTGAATCTGCTTCCTTTGATTTGAGGAAATGTGGCTGTTTGTTGTTTTCACATTTCTTTGTGTCGTTTGTGTATTTCTTCTTCTGAAGTGTGCTTTTGAGTTCTTTACTGTTTTCCTTAGATTGGGTCTTTTCTGGGTTTCATGATTTTGTCCTGACTTTGATTAATTCGATTTTATATTCAATTCTAGGAGCTGTATGGCATTTCTACTCTTGTTTGATTCGTATTTATGAGTTTATGATTGCAGATTTGACCTGTTTTTAAGGTTCAGCTTATTGCAATATTACTGCCGTTATATCTAGGCTGCCTTTAATTTTTTTTTCGACTGGTAACAAACTCTAATTGTTTCAGCAAGTGAACTTTGTATTTTTTTTATTTTTTTTTTCTCTCTTTCCTGGTTCTGGTTAATTTTTGTTTTTTGCCTAGTGATTGTTGGATTCTGGTTTTACTTATTTGAGTGGATATCTTATGACAGTTTATCACATTCCTCATTTGTGTACTCTAGGTAAGCCATGGTGAAGCACAACAACGTTGTGCCCAGTTCCCACTTTAGGAAGCACTGGCAAAACTATGTAAAAACTTGGTTCAACCAGCCAGCCCGCAAGCACAGGAGAAGAATCGGTAACAATGTCTTCCTTTATTATCTATTTATCTTTTATTGTTTCATTCAATTTAGCAAAGTATAACTTACAAGACTTCATATGTTCTTTGGATTTTATCTCTTTCAGCAAGACAGAAGAAAGCTGTGAAGATTTTCCCGAGGCCCACTGCTGGTCCCCTTCGTCCGATTGTCCATGGGCAGACCTTGAAGTACAACATGAAGGTCAGAGCTGGTAGGGGATTCTCTCTGGAGGAGCTGAAGGTGAGCCTTTAAATTTCAGCAATATTTAAGTCCGTATTCTTATCTTATAATACACTTAAATGTGTTAGGGTGTGATCGGATATAAATTCAATAAAAAAAACGAATAAAAACTCAAATTTAACTCAACCCCATTATACTCAATATTATCCATATAATTAAATAATACTAATTAATCATTATTACACATTACATTAACTTTATTTCACTATTTATCCACCCACATAATTTTAACTAACAATCACTTCACATCATCTTCTCCCACTTTTACGTCAAATCGACTTTAATTATTTTATTTTAAATATTATTTTAATATAAATTCAAAATCCCACTAACAACTAATCATACCACCTTAACAAAAAAACCAATCAAATTTATATTCAATCACACCCTTAGTATTTTTTGATATTTGCATTTTGTTGCTATTCGACTGTAAGCTATAGAAAGATGTTTGTGTTTGCATCATATGTTAATTTCGTCAGTTTTTTTTTAATTTTTTTTTCCTTCATATGTGTACCAGGCTGCAGGAATCCCGAAAAAACTTGCCCCAACTATTGGCATCTCGGTCGATCATAGGCGCAGAAACCGTTCCTTGGAGGGTCTTCAGACCAATGTTCAGAGGTTAAAGACATACAAGGCTAAGCTTGTTGTCTTCCCAAGACGTGCGCGCAAGTTTAAGGTTAATAATCAGACTTCTCCTTTCAGACAATATCTAATAACCCAAGAAGTTGAAATGAAAATTTCACATTTATTAACCATTTTTCTGACGCAGGCTGGTGATTCTACTGCCGAGGAGTTGTCTACAGCCACACAAGTTTCTGGTCCTTACCTGCCGATTGTACGTGAGAAGCCGAATGTTGAGCTCGTTAAGGTCACTAATGAGATGAAATCGTTCAAGGCTTATGACAAGCTTCGACTGGAGAGGATGAATGAGCGTCATGTTGGTATTAGGGCTAAGAGGGCAGCTGAGGCTGAGAAGGAAGAGAAGAAATAGTCGAAGAGAGGGGTAAGAGAATCGAGTGTTTACGGGTCTGTTAGTCTTGGATTTGTTTTTGTTACGTTTTTGTCGTGTTTGCAATGAACCTTGGACCTTTTAATTAATTTATCTGAATTTTATTTGAGATATTTAGTACCAACATGTCTTCAGTGTACTGATTTTTATGAGATACAACTTCAATCTTGTAATGTTTTCATGTTAGCTTATTTTTACTGGCCTTGTTATTTGGTTGATCTTGATCATATGGTTTNGATAATTTGGGTGATTTGCCTGTGAGGTTGAGAGAGAGCTTGTAAGAAAATGCCAAGGTGATTGCAAAACGGGTTATTTCACGTTAGCCTCGTACAACAAACTGTTCCTTAATTTGGGTGATTTCACGTTAGCCTCGTACAACAGTGTTCCTTAATTTGGGTGAAGAGAAAAAGTGATGTTCCTCTCCAAAATAACAGGCAAATTTATTTCATTTGAGTACATAACTGAAACAAAACAACATAGAAATAACAACAAACAAACAGAAATAACAAAAAAGAAACAGAAAAAAAAGGAATGAACAATACAGAACAAATTGCCAAATTTTTGCTCCCTCTCCATTACATGTCTGCAAAAAAAAGCTTAAAATTGAAAACCCTCAAAAAACCATTCACCACTTAGCCATGCACTTCCCCATAAGCAGGCCACTCAATACGAAGCCCATGCAGGCCCAACCACCTCGTTCTCCAAGCCCGGCCCAAACAGCCCAAGCCTCTCCAGCAGCCGCTGGGCCAGTGCTCCAACAGCATACGACACGCCAGACGCTATAAACCCCAAGACAACAAACGTGAAAACCGAACTCAAATAGGGCTTTGGGGCCCGCCGGACATAGGCCCGACCCACAGCCAGCCAGAAAATGCACACAAAGGAGACAGCTGCCGTCACCAGCAGCTTGAGCTGCCTGTCGTCCGTTTTCCGGAAGGAGAAGGCGTAGGTGACAGGTGGCACTAATCCGAATACGAGGTATGATATCACAGAAACTACTGCGTGGAGTAAGAAATTCTGGCGGCGGCCGAGGAGTTCTTTGTAGCGGTCAGTTATTGGTGATTGGTTCGGGATTTGGGTGCCAGCTGGCGGCTCTATTGGGCATTCGCATTTTAGTTCGTGGAGCTGTGATTTGAATTCGAAATCATGCAATTTGAGTTAGTGATGAATGTGAAGTAATAAGCTAGCTTATAGCTTTTAAGTGAATTTTGAGCTTATAGCTAATAGCTGATGATTTATGGCTGAGAAACTAGCTTATATGATAAAAGTGTTTAGTAAAATTAGCTGATAAGCTAGCTCAAATAAAAATTTCCTACCCAAGGAAGCTTATGAGATAAGCTCGAGTTTTTTGAAAAAGCTCATCCTACCAAACCAAACTTATTTGAATACAAGAAGTTTATAACCTAATCAAATAAGCTATAAACTATCTTTTATGTTTACCAAACACAGCCCAAAGAGGATAGTGAAAGAGAGAAGGACTAATTACAAACACTAACTCTCAAGGTTTAGTCTAAACCCTTTGAGGTCTCTATACTTTAGTAGGATAGATATAAATGTCAAGGGGGTTGTAAGAGTTGATGAATTTTAAAGACTTTTTTTTTAGTCAGGCTAAATGTTATAGGGTAAGTTGTAATAATCCCAAAAGGAAAAATTTTTAATCTATGTCCTTGTGATGGCAAATATTGGAAACTATTTTTGTCAAACTGTATGTCCTGTAAGGATCCAGTATTTATTTATTTTTTTTCCATGATGAAGATTCTTAATGATACAGCTCATAGAGAGATTAATAAGTACTATATTAAAACTTACATTTTGACAGATGACGAAAAGTCCCCCAATGAGATTGGCCATTCCAAGAGCTAAAATGTTCACTGTAGATAAGATGGAGAAACAAACATAAAAAAGCTACTTAATTACAATTTACAACAATTACACACTAACACACACACACACACACACACACAAATATGTTGTTCAAAAAGCAGATTTTTATCTTGAAATATAAATCATTTTTTTTTCTGTAATTATGTCTATGAATATTATAATTTTGTGAGCATACTTACATGTGCCAGCACCACCAGCAGCAGCTGATGACACGATGCTCAAGCTAGTGATCGATTCAATAAGCCCACCATAAATTATGCTCTTAATCACTTCAATTCCACGCTCTTCTCTCTCTTCGGTTCTCTCTCTACCGACAATAGTAGTTTGAGGCGAAGATTGTAATAAACTGGCAGTTTCTGACAAACTGCTTATGCTTTGCACAGTTTGAGATAAACCATCCGGCTGTGAATCTATAGTTATAACTGTATCTTTGCCTGCATTAGATTAGATATTCATAATGAGAAAATGGCCAAGATGTGTTAGTATATATATACTTTTTATGTTAATTACTTAATTGATATACCTTCTGCATATGGAACACCTTTCAATACAGAAACATTTTCGACTTTCATTGGCTCCCCCGAGTGGATGTCAAATTTGGTTTTGGTTATTATATGCTGAGGTTGTTCAGTGGAGTAGACTTCACCTATCATTGAAAAGAAAATCATTATTAATATTCCATAAAATTTTAGTTGAATAAAAATACCCTTAAGGATTAGTTTAATGACCAAAAAAATATTCAATTTATCGCCATCAGGGTTGGGTTCTTTGAAGAAAGATAACAAATCTCAAGGTATTTGTAATTTAGAAATTTAGATGGGTCTTTTTGATTCAGGCTAAACCTCCGGGGTAAGTTTTATTTTTATCACAACATTTGAGTGGAAACTGGAAAGCAATCAGACAAGAAGTTTGAACAAATACCATGATCAGTACTGCTGAAACTTTCATGTTTATTGTCGAGAAATGACTCGGTTAGAATGGTGGTTCGAACTTCCTGTTGCTCAGCATGGGGAATTGACACTGAAATGTTCAGCTTGCCGTCCACATCAGAGGCTTTAAGCTCGGCAGCTGGCGTAGAAAGCCGGATAGCATCCTTATCTGTACATTCATCACCAATTATGCATAAATTAAAATAATAGAAATGAAATCAATACAAGATTGTGCTGTAAAACTACCTTATATCAGCCATTAAAAATATCAAAAACTCTGATATTCATTTCTGACCTGAGCTTCATTCAGTCTAAGTTTCCACTAGGAAAACTGATGTGGCATAATTTGTGTCCTGTATGTGCTGACATGGAAATTTTTCTTTTTTTTTTTATTTTTAAAGATAAAAAGTGAACAATAAAATTTTTCATGTGCATCAGAACTGCAGGGGAATACAGTAGTTTTGACAAAAGAATGTCGCTGAAAGAAAACGTACAATAATTACAAGTAGAACACAATGTAAGACTTTCAGAATATCATACCTATTGTCTCTGTCCATGTTGTATCGAGTTTACCCGCAGCACTATTTAGTAAGATCCCATTCAATGAAGGCTTTGGCTTTGAAAAATCTAAATTCTCGACGAGACTAAGACTATCATTGTTCTCATCTCCACCTTCCACCAGACTATCATTGTTCCCAGCGGGACCCACATTTTTTTCGGAGGCAGAAGAATGCGAAGCAGCATTTTGTGAAGATGACGACTGACCAGTCTCACCGCCTAACGACATGACTTCACGTGGCGCCCCTAAGAAAAAGGAAAGTGCTTCAACAGTTAGGAATGAAAGGTTGTCTCTAACCCAAAAAGAGAAGTGCCTAAATCCATACTAAATTCATACTCAAAATCTAATCCAAACTTTAACTCAACTCCACTATCCTCAATAGTCAATATTATCAATATAATTAAATAATACCAACTAATCATTCTTACACATCACATCAATTTTAATTTACTATTCATCCACTTACATAATTTTAACTAACTATCACTTCATATCATCTCTCTCCTACTTTCACATCAAATCAACTTTAATTATTTTATTTTAAATATTATTGTAATATATAAATAAAATCTCACTAACAACTAACTATACTACTTTTTTTTTTTTAAATTAACTATGGTTAACCAAAAAAACTCATTTGGAGCAGATATATTTGTATACAAACACGCCCTAAGGAAATGAAAAACGAGTACCTTGCTCAACAGCAATTTCCGGCTTATTTGATGCAAACATGGAGGTGAACCAGTTTTTTTTCGCTCGTGGGGCTTGTTCTTCCTCGAGTTTTTCATTCCTACTTCTGTCCCCAAATTTCCTGAACAACTTGAATCCATTCCCTTAAAATATTCAAAAACAAAAGAGGTTATCCTTATATGTAGATACTGTGATTGTGAAAGTTCCAATTGTTTAGATATAGTGTCTCTAACTGAATAAAACTAACTCACATATACTATAAAGAAAATAAATTATTATTATTTACCTGTTGGAATAAAGAAGCTGAAACATGATAAGCATCTGAATACCTCAGGACCACTTTCACGTTCAACTTCATTTACAGTCGGTATTTGAGCATCAATATTATCAGCTGTGTCCTCATCATGAACATGGTCCCCATGAGATTGGACCGAGTCCTTGCCCAAAGTGGACCCAACCACATTTTCCGTTTTGTTACGTTTAGCCTCTTCATCGGAAGTTCGAACTCGACGTTTTCTTTTACGAAGAATAACTCTCCTTGTGATACAACTATTGCAGTTGGGACAATACAAATCGTGCGTGTTTTGCTTCTTTATTACTCTCTCAACGTCTAGTTCCGCTACTTCCAAGTCATCATTGTCAATGAGGTCAACATCAGCACTTTCTATCTCGTCCGAGGATTTATTATGACTTGGCTTATCTTCTAGAGATGAAATTTGGGAAGCTTCAAAATTTATACGTGTTGGATCATCACCTGAAAATTTTGAATTATATTTAAACTGTTAATTTTAAATATATGCAATAATGTGAGGCAATGGACTACAACATAATACAGCCAACTGAACTTGCAAGAAAGACAATTAGAAAGAGGATTTAAGTGCATAAGCTGAAGACAGTAACAGTACAATCCAAGCCTCAGTTGATAACATAACAAAAATCCCACAAAGCAATCGATTTAATCTACCACTGAAAAATCTACCGAATGCTGTCAGTGAAATTATTCATTTGACACTTACCAATCATTCTGTAAGATTAAAAAGACCACATCATCTAAAAATTTCAGACCATACTCGCTCTTGTACAGTGTCTACTGACCTTCAGATTCAAAATTTAAGGTTTTGACAGTCATCAGCTTATGCATAAGCCCTTCATGATTGTGAATATGATCAACACGTCCACTCCCATTCCGATATGTCCAAGTGCAGATTCGACATTTCCATATTCCTTCAGTCAGAAAACAAGACAACTGATGTTACAATTGTAACAATTGCAAATAGTGCTAATTTATGTATATAATTAATGAAAGAATAAAAAAAAAGGAAGATTTCTTCATAAGGTCAAGCAAAACGATCTTTTACTCCTTGTAGTTCATAAATTGTAAACAAAACTAGGTAGTGTGAACGCCTATGATCTTTAGAGGAAGTTTATCTAAGGGCTGAAAACCGGTCACTCAAGCAATTTGACCAATATAACCTTCTGGATCTAATCCACTACTTCAATTTCATCTTCTTCATTACTCTGCTGCTACAAAACGAGTAACTCAGACCAGAAACCCAAGTAAAATATATGCCTAAGAAGCTGCCAATATATGCAAAATTTCAGGTGGCTACAGAATTTCAATGAAATCCCTGAAATTATATATATCCAGTAATTCAACTCCATAAATATAATATTATCTAACGAAAATATCATAAAGAACACTGTTTGAGCATAAAAGCCAGTAACCTGAGCCACTGCAAAGTGCAAAGTAGCTAATCCCACTAAGTTTTCCCCAGATCAAGTTATGCAGTGTGTGGGCGTGTGTGAAAAATTATGAGTTAAAGACAAACAAGATGGCAATTCAATTCTTTATCTATAACTACAGGCAGGTAGGGTTGAAATGTGGACATGAAGTGGGGTTTGAGAGCAACATTGTCAAGCTACTGTTTTCAAGAATCTATTACAAAAATTAAATCTTGGGGAAATAAATCAAAATTTTATAAGATAGCTATTACTGTGAAGTGCCCACTAACTTACCTTCAACTTTATCAAAGAAAACAAGAGCCTCCTTTTTCTGCTCCCCATTTATGGCTGCTGGTTCATTTTCGAGCACCCCTTCAAGCTGCTTCTCTATTTTCTGCTCCGCATTTATGGCTTCTGGTTCACTTTCAAGCACCCCTTCAAGCTGCTTCTCTATTTTCTGCTCCGCATTTATGGCTTCTGGTTCACTTTCCAGCACCCCTTCAAGCTGCTTCTCTATTTTCTGCTCCGCATTTATGGCTTCTGGTTCACTTTCAAGCACCCCTTCAAGCTGCTTCTCTATTTTCTGCTCCCCATTTATGGCTGCTGGTTCATTTTCAAGCACCACTTCAAGCGGCGTCTCTATTTTTTGCTCATTTTCAGGGTTTGCTGGTAAATCTGAACTTTCAGCTTCATTCTCTATTTTTTGCTCATTTTCAGGGTTTGCTGGTAAATCTGAGCTTTCAGCTTCATTTTCTGAGAGCCCATTGCTCTCAGAAACTCCATTAGTGGTCACCTCACCATCATCAACTTCAGCAATTTCAGTTGCTTTAATTCCATTAGCATTTCTTGATTTTCTTACAACCAAAGTACTTTCTTGCTCTTCTTCTTCTTCTTCTTCCTCCATAGCTGGCTGCTCCCACTTTTGCTCTTCCTTTTCCATCTCCACAAACACAGGTACACAGTGAGAGAGAAAGAGAGATGCAAAAGTTTGTTTTATTTATACAAATGGAAATTTGCCCAATGGACAAAAAAAGCTGTCAGACATTGCAATTGCGTGACAATGTTGCTGAAAACCATATAGGAAATTATTTTTATAATTTCTTAATGATTTTTATGTTTTTTTTAGTTGTGGTAAACGAAGTAGTAGGGAAAGAGCGCGCCTTATCTCTATGAGAGTTGACACTAAACAGTTGTGCATTTATCAAATTTTGAAGTAATAAATGGAGGTATTGAACATTGAGAATGTGAACGAGATTCTTGCATCACAGCCAGCAAAGAGCTATAGATTAAAAAATATAGCTTCTATTTAAAGTTCTGACTTTTGAATTACTGTAGTATGTTTGTTTTAATTTAGTATATACTACATACTCAAATGTTACATTATAAAATATAATATAAATAAGAATATTGTTGTTGTAACTTGTAAACTTAAGCTGGTTCGAAATCAGACAAATTGTTCAGTAGTTCGTTCACCTAAACAACATATTTGATAGTTTTAACTTTTAACGAATGCAACCCTTATAGCATTTCCAACCCGCACTGGATATCTGGCGGAAACGGCAACTGTGGAGGAAAATCCTCTCCAACCCACTCTCTTCATTTGGCGGAAACGGCATACCTAGTTTTGTGGAACAGTTTGGCAACCGTTCCACTGTTCACCCGCTTATCTTTTTTTATTTTTTTTTTTTTCTTTTTTTTTTTTTTTTTTTTTTTTTATTGTGTTAAAAATAAAATTGGGTTGTATTTTTAGCCCAATTAGATATTTTGGTTGGGCTTTTTAATTAAACTTTGGCTAATTGAATTCATTAGTTTTATGAGTTGAATTAAAATATCTTTATACATGTTTTAAACTTAATTATTGTAATTAACATGGTAGGATTTTAACTAGTGTAATGAAAAATTGAATAATTTATTAATTATTATGATAGAATATTAATTAGTATTTAAATTCTCTTAAGTAAATATTACAAACAAACAAGTTAAAATTACAAAATAAGGATAAACATTCAACTCACTTTAAATTAACGGTACGAACACTAAAATAAAAATCAAAACATAAAGATAAACTAAAAAATACATCTTAAAGCTCACACATAGTACAACAACGATAATTAATACGGAACATAAAAACTAAAAAGAATTATAAAATAGACGATTTAATAGACTTAATTGTCACCATAATAATCATTCAAATTTCCTCCGGCATGCCCGATGTCGTCGAGAAATTCAAATTGATCCATGTTAGATGATGGTGGTGTTGCTTGATATTGTTGTTGCTCAAATTCTCTTTCTTGCAAAATTTGCATTTGTTTTTGTTCCCAATGTCGACGGATCATGGGATTTGTAATGGTATCAAATCTATCATCAAAATTCTATCTTCATCCCTCTTTTTCTGCAAATCAAGTTGTTGTTTCTGTAATTGAAGTTGGACACTTTGACGTTCTTCGGCCTTCTGCAACAAATCAACAATACTATCACTTGTAGCATTTAGAGTATTAAAATACTGGCAAAATTAGTCTTCATTTTTCTTCTTCAATTTTGCTTTCTTCGCTCCCATTGGACGTTGAGAGGATGTTCCACCAACACCATCGTTACTTTGTTGAGGACTAAAAGACGACAATCCCAGAGATTCTGGTGTTGGTTGTCCATCATATGGAACGTCGGACTCGGAAGAGTCATTGAGTGTATCGAAATCCCGACGATGAGATCGTGGTTGGGAGACATTATCATCAAATTTTCCAAACTCTTTGAATAGTCGGAATACATGTTGGAACTTGAAGCCATCTTTATATTTTGGGTCTTGTTCAAACAATCGTTCGGCTTGTTCAATCTACAAACAAAGTAAAAAATATAATTGTAAGTATACCTATAAAACAAGCAAATAACATGAACCGAGATTGAACTTAAAATAAAGTACTCACCCTATCTTGTATTTGCGTCCCACTAGGATTGCAAAATTCGATTGCTTCAAGCATCCATTAAACCTCCGACAATGAGTTTCTATGAGACGGTAACGAGAGTTAAGAGACCTTATAGAGCGTTCTGGTAAATCCTTGTGTTTTTTGGAGTTGTATTCATCATGTATTTTTTTCCAAAAGGTTGAAGAATTTTGGTCATTTGATGATATTGGATTCTGTGAAACATTTATGTAGCATCTCACAATTAAGACATCTTCGGGTTTGGAGTATTTCGGCCTTTTTGAAGAAGACATTTTAAAGAAAATAAGATATTCAAGAAGAGTGGGAAGAAGAACACTTCAATAATGGAAGAAGAAATGAGATATGTGTATTTTGCTTCTTAAAGTGTGATCTATAAATAGAGAAACGAATTCACATGCAAAACAAGTATAGTGACTATAAAAAGGAATCAAATGCAAGAGAAATCAATGTCACCTAATTGTTTATTCATTTGTCATTCAATATAAAAGAATCCAATGATGCAAAGTAATAATGATCACATGGCATTGTCCAACAATAATGTAGTGTAATAATGATTACATGGCCTTGTCCGAAATTATTGCATTTGGCATTATGTTGGTCAAATTTTTTTCACATGGCGTTGTCTGAAAAAGAATCCAATGGTTAGAATCCAATCCAAGGATCACATGGCATTGTCCAACAATAATGTAGTGTAATAATAATCACATAGCCTTGTCCGAAATTATTGCATTTGGCATTGTGTTGGTCAAATTTCTTTCACATGGCATTGTCTGAAAAGGAATCCAATGGTTAGAATCCAATCCAAGGATCACATGGCATTGTCCTATAATAATGTAGTATAATAATGATCACATGGCCTTGTCCGAAATTATTACATTTGACATTGTGTTGGTCAAATTTTTTTCACATGGCATTATCAGAAAAAGAATCCAATGGTTAGAATCCAATCCAAGGATCACATGGCATTGTCTGAAAAGGAATCCAATGAAGAAAACATGTATTTCTTTTATTCATCCATTCGTCTATATAAACATGAAACTATATATCATATCATCCAAACTACATATTACATTCATTATCAAATAATTCTGTAATATTTCCCTCTAATATCATTCACAATGAATTATCTTCCTCCTTATAATTATGATTCTGATGAGGAAGATGCAAATGCTTCATTGCCTCTTTTTTATAACACTTTGGAATCAACCACCACTCATATATTGCAAACCAATAATTTTTTCATGGCACATGCTCTCTCCGCGCAAAGTAGCCAACCAACTTGGGGAGGTTCTGTTCCGGGACATATAGTCCATCGTGATCGGGAGGAGGCCCATCGCACTCTGTTTCGAGATTATTTTAGTAGTAATCCAACCTACGATGAAGATACATTTCGCCGAAGGTTTCGAATTTTGATTCATAATTTCAAACGTGTTATGCGAGCATTGGAAAATCATGACAATTTTTTCCAGCAACGTCGGGATGGTCTTGGTCGACTTGGATTGTCAACATATACAAAAGGGACAGCGGCGCTTCGTCAGTTGGCCTATAAAACTCCAGCAGATGGTGTTGATGAATATCTTAAGATTGCTGAGTCAACGGCCAATGAATGCGTAAAGAGATTCTGCCGTGGAGTCATTGAAGTTTTCGGAGCACAATATCTGAGATCATCAAATCACGATGATATCGCTAGATTGCTTCATATTGGTGAACAACGTGGTTTTTCAGGTATGTTAGGTAGCTTGGACTGCATGCACTGGGAATGGGAGAATTGCCCTAAGGCATGGGCTGGTCAATACGGTGGACGTTCCGGAAAGCCAACAATCATTTTGGAAGCTGTGGCAGATTATGATCTATGGATATAGCACGCATATTTTGGTATGCCAGGTGCGAATAATGACATTAATGTGCTGTAAGCATCACCTCTAATGTCAAATCTTGCTGAAGGTATCGCTCCACCAGTTAATTACACCATTCAAGGTAAACAATTTAATATGGGTTATTATTTAGCAAATGGTATATATCCAAAATGGTCCACTATTGTTCAGTCTTTTGTTGCACCATCAAATCCAATGGAGGAATACTTTAAAATGAGACAAGAGGCATGTAGAAAAGATGTTGAGCGTGCATTTGGAGTTTTGCAAAAAAGGTCTGCAATCGTCGCGGGTCCTATTCGTTTTTGGAAAAAAAAAAAGGTGCTTAATGATATAATGAAAACATGTATTATTTTGCACAATGTGAATGTCGAAGAGCAACGCGATCTTAGTGCGCCAATTATAAGTGATGTTCAATTTGGTGCTCATACGGTTACTCCAGCACTGCGAGATCACGTCTCTTTTCAACAATTTCTTGCTCGACACAAACGAATCAAGGATAAGTCTACCCACTATGAACTTCGTAATGCATTGGTTGCACATTTGTGGGAAAAATATTCTCATGGCAATAACTAGTGTTGTATTTTGTTTTCCGTATTTCTTATTGTATTGATGCTTCAAGTTTGTGTTGATGTTTTTTTTTAAATAAATGTTTGTGATGTAATCCACGTGGTTTTATTATGCAGTGTGTAATTTTATGATTTTGATTTAAATTTCTTAATTAATCTTATTAATCAATAATTAATATATATTCATAGATATGTAAATTTTAGTAAGCATAATGCATTAAAATGTAATTGTAGAGATTATTTAATAAATTAATAAAATTAGAAAAGAATATGCTTGGAATATTCTTTTAGGGGGGAATTATAGAGGGAATGGAGTTGCTGACACTGTTGAAACTATAAAACTAGTGAAATTTTACTGTAGAAACTGTATAGATAGAGAATATTGTGGGAGATGCTCTTAGTCACCACTTACGGGTACATGAGTTTTTAAAACAAAGATAGTGTTACATGAGTAAAAGCATATGTGAAAATGTCTAGTCCAAAGGACCACAGATATAAATAGTTATCTTCAGATCACAATAAATAAGAAAGATAAAGTCTTCACTTAAATTGTAGCTTGCTTAGGAAATAAATGTGATAATTATAATAACAAGTACATGGGTCCAATGACACGCATTCGTGGTATTATTCTGATTATGAAAGTTAAGGTGATGTGAACACTACAACTTTGAAACGCAACATTAAAAGTATATTGATTATTGAGTGTTGAGTAGGTTATAAATTTATAGTAAAATAATGGTAGAAATAAATATATTTGGTTTTAATCTTAAATATCCTGACATAATAATAGCAAATAAGATGGGTACATATTTTGAACATTTCAAATTAGGTAGAAGTTGGTGCTATTAATTGCACCACAAAATTATTGATGTCCAAGACCATAGATAAAACAATAGGTTGCTAACTGTAATTAAACTTTATACTATTTCAACATACATAATTTTTTTTGTTAGGGAAATCTCCAAAACAAAAAACTTGATATAATAATTTCAAGGCTACAAGTTTTATATATTGTTGAAGTCATTACTAACATCATGGGTCCAAGGAAGTTTAAATAAAAAAATTATATAGAAAAGACACTAATAGTGGAAAACTGGAAATCAAATAATCTGCCTTTGTGAGTTTTCTTTATCTTTGATTGTTTTATTTTGTTCTTACACACAGCCTTGGTGAAATGTGGGAGCTTTGCTCAAGGGTACTTTTGTCCACTATATTCAAGAAACAGCTTTATCCAGTCACACCTTTCACGAGCCAAATTTGTTCATGAGTCCTTTTCACGGTTCATGGTTTACAGTACGAACTAAATTAAAGTTGTATAAACGTGAAATAAAAAATAAGAAAATCTTATATGTGAATTATGGAAAATTCCATCCATCATGCCCATGTGAGATGTAGTGTGTGTATGTAATAGTGTGGCGATGAATCCCTACAGGCATAATAAAGATTGTCCATAAGTAATAATCGAATTTTCCCCGAATTTCATGTTTAAAAGTTCTAATCTAGTTTTCAGTCTTAAGCATTTAACAATGTATTATTGGTGAACTTAATTTGTGATTTTCATACTTTTAGCTGCATAGATGAATACGTGGATAAGAAATTCAAAACAGTAACATTTCTACTATAGACAGATCTAACTATTACTCAGTTATACTGTTTAATAAACATGTATATTTTAGAAAATAATAGATATAAAAGTATAACATTTCTCAATACAAATATATTTTTATTTAAAAAATGTGATAAATTGTCTGACAGTTAGACTGCCTCATAAATTAAAAAATCCAACGGTTACTGATTCTATAGTAATGTTAAGGAACCAACAGCCAATGAGACAGCTGCTCTAATGTGAGACAGTTCCAGCTATCCCATTGACTGTTGGCTCCGTAAACGAGCCGACAATTGGCTTTATTACTGAGTAGTTGGCCAACTAATGTGAGACAGTTCCAGCTATCCCATTGACTGTTGGCTCCGTAAACGAGCCGACAGTTGGCTTTATTACTGAGTAGTTGGCCAACTAATAAACGTGGCTCTCATAGTCCCATGTTATATCTTACATCCCACTACTCGGCCACTTGCATTGGATACTTGATAGGCGTTGACCAGCCAACTTAAATAATGAATATTTTGTTAAAATACGATTGTCGTGCACATTATTTAATGGTCTAGACACAATGTATATGTTAGTGTAAAATAAAATGCGATAATTATTATGAAGGAAAATAAAAGGGATTGAAAAGTAAGGGTACAGTGATGTGTATGCAAATTACTCTATCAAAACACCAAAAACAAAAATTGAATTTAATTGGGTTTGGTTAGAAGTACATTGCTGAAATTCTTGCATTAAAGATCATAAAATTACTTAGGGCGTGCTTGTTTATGAAATATTTCATTCAAAATGAGTTATTTTAGTTAACTAGAGTTAATTTTGAAAAAGGTAGTATGGTTAATTGTTAGTGGGATATAAATGATTGGAAATGATTATTAATGAATTGATGTAAAAGTAGGATATAAATGATTGGAAATGATAGGTAGTTACAATTATGTGAGTGGATGAAGTAGTGAATTAAAGTTGATGTGATCTGTAAGAATGATTGGTTTATAATATTTAATTATATAAATAATATAAATGATAGTGGGGTTGAGTTAAAATTGAGTTAAATTTTGAGTGAGAAATGAATTATTTCATAAACAAGCATGCCCTTAAAGTGTACTCCCACTATTTTGGTAAAAAATTAAATTTACTTGACTATTTAGATCTACTCTAAAAAGCCTTAGAGCATGTTTGGATATAATTTTTTTTGATTTTGTTGGATTTTTTAGTTTTGTTTGATTAATTTTGAAAAATGTGATACGGTTAGTTGGTAGTGAATATATTAAAATAATATTTAAAGTAAAATAATTAAAATTGATTTGATGTAAAAGTAAGAGAGGGATGATTTGAAGTAATGATTAATTAATATAATTGAGTGGATGAATAGTGAATTAAGGTTGATGTGGTGTGTACGAATGATTAATTGATATTATTTAATTATATTTATAATATTGATGATAGTGGAATTAAGTTAAACTTGAGTTAAAAAAAGTGATTGAATTAAAATATTGAAACTTGTTTATCGTTATAAAAAAAGTAGTTTAATTAAAATATTAAAAAATTTTAAAAAATTATTGTATGCAAATATATCATAGTTGAAGAGTAACAACTTAGATTACAACTCAAGTATAAATATATTATTTTTTAATTTCTTGATGATGAATTTACACTTGGGTTGTAACTCAAGTTGTCATCCAAGTTGGCTAAATAGCATTACTCATAGTTGAAAATGGCCCTGGAAGCGTATCTCTACGCACGTTCTAACAAATCAAATCATAAAAAAAAAATATAAAAAGAATATATAAAATAAAAATCATACAACTACTTAATGCGATAGATTAATGTGAACACACCACATAAATGACTAATGTGAACACACTAGAAAAGTATGAGTATAATTAGAATAAGAACACATAAGTAAGGACATGTAGGTAATAAAATTGGACAATCCGGGCACCCACACAATGTGGTCGAGGACTTCGGGCACTCGAGTAGCAAGATCGGGCAGATTTTGGCAACAATGTAACATGTGTACATATAAAAGAGGGTGACGTATGATCATCATCTCTCTACATCCTCTCAATATTCTAGATTCATATACATATGATACAATACATCATCATCCCCGATTATCGACTTGATATTGTCGGAGCATACACTGAGACAACCTTTGAGGTTGTTTTGTATAGGACATTTCACTAATTCAAGGATGGGTCGAAGGACGTTGATAGGGTCGAAATCGTTTACACACCAGTCAGATTTTTACCATTGGACCACACAAACTTTTGTAATTAAAAAAAGAAAAAAAAAAATCAGGTGAGAGCAATGTAATTAACAAATCAGTAGAGTGGAGTTTATCTCTCGCGACTATCTTTCAAAGGATCGACATGCAAGTCAAATCCAGAATAGAAAGTATCCAGAATAAAGAAATCCAAAAGTAGTTCAAGAAATTGAAGAATCCAAAAATAGTAGCTTTACAAGTTTGTATATCAAATCAGAGATCCCATAATTCATAGAATAAGGGGATCAAAATCCAAAAATTAAAAAGCCAGGTGATTTTCATGGTTCCAATTAATTTCGACCTAACAATCATAATTTTATTAGAGAAGTTATACAGCATTTTACTTTGAATAGTAACATTTTCTTTCAAAAGATTATATCCATCAATTTTATTGAGCAGACTAGTGATAGAAATACTTAAATTAATACGACCACAACTGTATATATCAATTTGAGTCAAATAATATCCATGCCTCATAAATTGGAATCAGTTGAGCTATCTTTATTTTCTAAATCTATAAATCCATACGTATCCATAATGAAGAAGTTGGGCCATTGAAATTGACACATCTTGATTCGACCCCATCTTATTGACACAAGAGAAAATTTCCAAGTGGGTTTGTGCATGTTTGTGTTTGTGTATTAACTGAATCTGCTGGGCCTAGCTTTCGAATTTGTCAATTTATCAAAAAANATGGAAATAGAATAAATGGCTACTTACTCTATACAAAAATCAGACCATCTCCATATTTTCAACTAAAAAGATATTTTATCCTTTTATCAAAAAATATCACACCCAACTCTTTTATTGCATGTGTTTGTTCTGTGTTTCTTATGCAACTTTGCCGCTTAACAATCTCAAAAATCAAAACCAGATGATACCAAAGAAGAAAAAAAACATACCAATTTGCATGCATGTCATCTGTGACTACACTATTAATCATAAAAGCTATTTAGATCAAAGACTTAAAATCAAATATTTCATCAGCACACTCAGCATGCGGACCTCAGATCACATAAAGATATATCGATCGAAGGAATTATTAGAAACCATGCTGGTTGCAGCTGAAAATTGAGATGAAAATGAGATGCTAAAAGAAATGTTACCTCTCAAATAGTGTCGTTTTGTAAGCTTTGAACTAGGCCGATTGCTTGGACTGGCAATTGTGATGGCCCTTTGGCTTCATGGCCTGACCCAACACATTGGATTGAAGTCTTCATGGACTGATTTATGATAATACCCATTTTTGTCTGAAAAACATTACCAACTTTATGGGAGTATTTGTCAATTTAAAACATAGCTGGTCGTTTTTCTTATTCTTGTTTTGGTAACTAAGCTAAACCCGTAGGGTAGTTTATGTGATGAACCCGAAAACTCTATGCTATACCTATCACTTGTTTGCTAACGTCCACAAAGTTCTCGCATAGAAACAAAAGAGAAAAAATAAATGAAGAAGAAAGAAAAGGGCAAACCTTGTTATGCATCAAAACATTTTCCTCTGCAATTTTTCGACTAAGCAAAAGCTGCAGCAAACAGATGGGGAAAGATATGATCAACAGCAGCATAGATATACACATTGTGCATTTTGCTTATCCATCAAGGTGTGATACCATAATCCTTCAAGGATTATCTTTATCAATTCAATATTCATCCTTGTTGGAAGCAGTGGGTCCAGCAAGAGAGCAAATCAAACTCAACAAATAGCCTGAAAGAAGACAGAATGAAGGGAATAACACATAAATCTATTTTCTTTAGAATCCTGTTTGGCTTAAAGAAGAGAGAAGTTGTAAAGATTGCCATTCTTACCAGTCTGTTGCCAGCATTTCTTTCAAAACCCGTTCTCTGGTCTTCATAATGACAATATGAATTGCTTGCTGTGAAAATAACCCAAAGCACCAAGTGGGAATGTAATCTGTTTTTCTTGTCTGTAAATTTCCATTGTTGTTCGCCACATTTTACCACATTGTTTATTCAGACTAGTCTGGGAGAGAGAGACACGACTAACCTCAGACAAAAACTAAATCCAGGTAATCCTTTTGTTTTCCAATCAATATCTTGTCTATATACTCCACATAAAAGATTCCATGGGGAACTGAATTGACCAAGCCATTCTGTGCCACTCACATATAGAGCTGGATGGGCTTCATTTTCAGTCTCAAAATGGCCAGGGTCTACATATGCCCAGCCAAGAGCCCGAAAAGAGGTAAATGCATAGGAAAATGCATCCTGATAAAATTTCCAGCCGGTTTTAGCTCCCACAAGCTCTTTTCAGAAACCATAATTGCATTCACTCAAATCACTTTTATCTGAAGCTTTACTGCATAACATATTAACTAGGAATATTCCATGCCACTCCAGTGCAGCCTAATTCAGCCAGGTCAGCATACGTATTCCCGAGCATTAATCAGACATGTTACTCGTATTTCACTGCACTTGCTTCCAAAACAGCATCCAGCTTAAAAACCTTGCCTCCCCTTTGCCTGGAGGAACATGTTATTGAGAAGGCTAAGTTTGTTTCAAAAGAGACATTGGCTAAAACCAGGACACAAAGCTTCAAATATGGGATCACACAAGGTGTAATCCCTATGATCACTGCACCACGAATTGCCGAATGGACTCATACTCACCATTTTCTCCTCCATCAGTATACTAAGTGGATGCCAGCTGCCGGGCGGATAGAAGCAGATAATTGCCATATCCAAGGTCCAACTGAAAAAAAAAAAATCAGTAATAATTGTTCTTGTTGAGGCTAAAAGCGCGCTTGTGCATCCATAAGAGCTGTCATTCGTGATCTTGGGTCAGTGGAAACTTACAGCACGTGTGTCACGGTTGCCACAGTCGAATTTGTCCATGAAAAATTCAACTCGGAGGATTGTGAAAATACTCAGCCGACACTGATATCGGCTAGAGACCGAGTTTACATTATACTTTCCAGGCTCTATAGTGTGCCTGATTATTGTAGGTTCTTAACCGAAATCAACTGAATACAAGTCGTAGCTAATCGTTCTCTCTTTTTTAAACCTGCCTGCAGTTTTAGAAAGTATATTTTAATTAAATATAAGACCAAAGCTAGAGATCGAAAACTATGATCTATGAAGCATGTGGTGTAAGGCCTTCAACTTCTCCAATCCAAACTCGGCATTGCATAGACCCAAAACATGAACTAGTTTTCTAGTTATCAGATTAAAAGCAGAGCTGGTGCTAGAATCAATATCAGAAACTAAAAATAAAACTAATTAAATTAAAATATCCACGGAATTGAACGGGGAACAAATCAGAACCAGCTACTATCCACAGATCAACAGCTCGACAAAGAGAAAACGACATACAAGTTCAGTTCTGCATTAGAATTAGACACTTCAAACAAGATGCAGTGAAAAAGAGAATGCTTAACTGAAACATCACCATATATGAACAATTTACAATGTCGTGCCGTTGGTGCAAGCCTCGCCGTGAATGCTAGACTCGCCGTTGATGGAAGCCTCTGAAACAAGCAGTCGGACGGAAATCGCCATTGCTGAGCTTCGACATTATAAAATCATTTGTTTGTTCTCTGTTCATTTGGGTTACGAGATGTAATGTGTGTAGTGAGCGGGAAACTGCGCAGGCTTTTATGTGACTTGGGTACCGCTTTAATTGAGATTCGTCACAAATCACATCCATTACCTAATGTTTTCCATGGCTTTTGTTACTTCAGACTTTCAGGAACCATGAAATGGGCTTTTGATGTGAGAGGTATGGATCTGTATCTATATTTACTTGGCCCACTAATGACGATTGTAATGTTGATAAATTGGTTATGGGCCTCAATTGTAGTGGAGAATATGTCAAAGATTTTTGGACAGTTGGTCATGTTTCATAATGCATCAGTTGATATTTGATACTCGCTCAATCCATTTCACTGTGCCAAGGTATAAATGAGCCTATTCGAATTCAATCTATCCATACTCAAGTTTGGGTTTATCGAGTTGAGTTGAATTGGAGTCGTCAATCAAACGAGAAGATAGACGAGCACGACTCATTTATTAATAAGACAAATTTGAGTCTTAACAAGTCGAGCTGCATAGAATTATATAAAAATTTGTATTTTTTAAAATTTAATGGACTGAGCCTTTAACTGAACGAGCTCGAATTGATGAATCAAGTCCGAGTCTTAATGAGACAAGCTCATGGACATCTTCTTTAATTTAACAATTATGAATATGTCCACTACATGCACCCATATATAAGAAATATGAAGTGTATGAGCGTAATATTGTATTATTAGATCATATTGTTTTATATATTTAATTACTGGAAATTTTTTGTAAGTATATAATTTACGTACTTTTAAACTTTGCAATCTACAATATTTTTTATGGTAAAATACTTTGAACTTTGTAAAAATCATAATTTGATACATCGTCTACATATTGATCAGACACGTGTATGAAGTATAAATTGCAAATTATGAATATTCATAAAGTTCAAGTTACATTTTACTTTGCACAATATTAAATGTAATTTTTTATAAGGTATATAAGTCGCAAAATAAAAAAAAACATGTACATCACACGTTGAATATAGTGTTTTATCCTTTATTATATATACATCTATGTATATATTAAATTAGAGATAATCTTATATTCAATCATATACACATTTTATTTTTTTTTTCTAACATAGTATATGATACTTGTATAACTAAAGTTTATTTAGGTTCGTTTTAATTGAACACAAATGTCATTTTAGAATCCAAATATCTAACTTTAATAATGTACAATATTTTATCTTCTATTGGAAATTCAATTGTGTGCTCACTGAGCTTCGCTATGTGTGGACTAAGGTTACAAATGGGTCTAGCAGCTCGTGCGCTCGAGTCAATGCTCGACTCGAGCTTGAGCAGCTCAACCAAGTAAATTAATCGAGTCTCGAGCATCATTTCAAGAGGCGCATTCAACTTTTTCATTTACATAAATACCCCATACGGTTTAATTTCAATATTAGAACACCAAGGTCAAAAAAATTTATTTAAATTAAAAATAGTACTTTTGCATTTAAAGTTTAATTGTTAAAATTGTGAGCCCGAACTTGAGCCATGTCGGGTTCGAGAAATTTATTTCTTTAATGACTCGAGTTGAGCACCAGTTTATAACTCGTCGAGCTCAAGCTCGAGCACTAATGAATTAAGTTTGATTTGCACTCAGTAAGATTCAAACTCGACTTTACTCGACTTATTTGTAGTCTTGGTGTGGACGACCATACATTTCAAATCACCAAATTTTTATTCATATTTATTAAATAATATGATTGGTAATTGTAAAATAAGGTTTAACGTCTTAAATAAATAATACGAGTATGATAATGAAAGTTGTCCCAAAAAATCAGGACCACTTTGTTGTGATTTAGACCAAAGAGTTACCAGAGTCCACACACTTAATTCTTTGATAGATATATTATGTGTACGGAATAACGTTCCTTCAAAATTTCAATTGAACTGTTTTGACTTAAAATATCATGCTTTAACAAATAAGATAAACTAAAGCATCATATTTAATGGCATAAATATTCATTTAAAAAAATGACGAATCAACTAAATAAGTTAATTCATTTAAAAAAAAGTTGTGATCAAACTAACAAACTTGCCAATTCACCTAATTTCACAATTGTTAAATACCAAAACAGTTGCAAAAATCTAATTAGTGATCAAACTAGTAACAAAATTGCCAATTCACCTAATTCAATTATTTAAAATAAAGTCAGTCTCAGAAACCTTATTTGGGATCTATTACTATAAAATACAGAGAAGAAAAAATGTTTGAAAAAATATTTCAATTTCCTGCTTAAAAGCTGTTTTCTCCCCTAAAGTTTAATTTGAAATTTTTTCATCCAGGTATTTGAATTGTTTTTATTCCACGCATGCACGTTTTCAGTTTTTTTGGGATTTAGANATATATATATATAAGATTTTGTTTGACTAAACTCACCTATCTACAAATCACATTTTCATATGTCTACCGATCTGTTTTTTATTTCTTGTTTTTTAGGTAATCAAGCTGAGTTTAAATTATGGTATCATCCATCAAATGAGTGATTGTTTAAGATAATTAGCCGTGAAAAAAAGAAATGAGTTTGTAATTTATTTAGTTAAATTCAGTTTTTGAGTTAATTCTTCTCTTATGAACACGTTTCTGCGGACGGATGTTGTGGTATTGCAGGAGAAGATGATTTAGATATATACAAATCCATTATCATGAAAACCTTATATTTTTATTAATCTTTTTACACTTGACAATTATTTTGTTAAACTTTTTACACTAATCATGGTAACAATTTTTTAAATGGGAATGCTATAATAAAAAATAAAAATACAAAATTTAATCTTTATTGAAAAATTAATTTATAAGTTTTTATATACATATATATAAATCGCATATTTCAATAGAAAAATATTATTTTTTTAAAATATAGTTATGCAATATATACAACTTAAATAATAATTAAAAAAACAAATACATTGTAAAGAGTTCATTTCAAAGTTATACAGATAAAGTAATCAAATTGGTCGAGACTAATGATAAAGGTATATATTCCATATTATGTTTTCATCGATTTATTATCTTTAAAAATACAATTATGCTGGATATATTATCCATATAAATATAATAAATCTACCCTAAACACGATGAAAAGGACTTCGCGATAACTAAACTTAATTATTTAGAATGTACATCTTTTTATATACATATAAATAAAAAGCCAACAGTTCACCATCATACAAATCATATAGAGATCTTTTTACTTATGTTTATTGTTTTTCACTCCACACATATAAACTTAATTTAATCTAAATCTCTTTTTATTAAAAAGAGGTAAAATAACATTTGGTTTCCCGCCTAAACTATTTGAGTAATATTTTTTTGTCAAAATTTGAAAAAATTCCGCCTAAATTAATGTACAGAATCATTTTGGTCAGATATTGCGGCTATTGTCATTATTAGTTGCATGATTTAAATTTGGAATATAATATATTGACAAAACTTGCAGCTATTAGCTTTATTAGTTACATGGTTCAAATTTAGTATATAATATATTACAAAAAAATAAAAAGATTTTTATTTAAATTTAAAAATAAAAAATAATTATTCATAACTCACGGGTCAATATTTACTTGGACGTAAACAAAATAGTCAATTATATAACTTACGGGTCAATATTAACTTGGACGTAAACGAAATAATCAATTATTTATAATTTAATAAATTACTCAACTACTTAATTTTTTTTATTTTAATAGTTTATACAACAATAAATTATTTGAAGTAATGAAACAATATAAATTTTATATTTATATTTATTATTCACACAGACTGTTAAATATATGATAACATTTTACCAAAATAACTATTTTATGGAATCACATATAGTCAAATCGATTTTCTAAATCAAAATTTTGGAATGGTACTTATTTTGAAACGAATATAATGTAATTTATTATCAGTTATGTGTACCACACGGGTTGTATACTAATTTTAAATAGACATTTTTATGTAATTTTGCACAATTTAGACTTTATATAACACTTCAATAAATTAATATAAGTAAATTGTATTACATATTGATTCCATATTTTAAATTTATATTATTTAATAATTTTTTTTTTTTTTGGTAAAATTTAATTAAAATTTTTAACTATAAATATTAATAAATATCTCTTAACCATGCATTGCACGAGACTTATACTAGTTATGATTGGTAAAGCTTAACACCCAAAGGCCAAAATGCAACATCAAAAATTAAAATGAATAAATAAATTAAAATAAAAATAAAAATATCAAGCACAGGGTGCACAGAAAAGTAGGAGGAGCAGATACATTGAACCTGGACAGTCCTAATCCCTTGCCTATAAAACCTCACACACTCGTCTGCACTTTCAACAAACACCTCGCATTCACAAAAACATTTCTTGTCCTTTTTTTGTCAATACATCTTTTTCTCCAATTTTCCGATGGCCCCAACCATCGCTATTCCGTTTTCCGGCGCGGCGGCGGCGCAGACGAAGGGCGGCGAGGAGGCGCTGCGGCGGAGGAACGAGGATCTGGAGAGGGAGCTGAGGGACAGTCTGGCGAGGGAGGAGAGGATGAGGAGCGAACTAAGGAGGGCCCTGGCGCGGCTGACGGTGGCGGAGGAGGCGGAGGAGCGGCTGTGCTGCCAGCTGGGGGAGCTGGAGGCGGAGGCCGTTGGCCGGGCCCGGGAGTATAGGGCCCGAATTGAGGAGCTCATGGGGCAGCTCGCCGGCGCTAAGGAGATGCTGATGCAGAGGAGCTCCTCGTTTTCAAGCACCGATTCTCAATGACAATATTTTTAGTGCGGTGAATTTTGTGTGTTGATTTTAAGGGGTTTTTTTTTTGGTTTCGCTTTTTTCCCCTAATTTTTTTTGGGGGCATATGTTGCATGANAATTGTTTGGTTTTAGTGTTGGGATTGTTGTATATTTTTGTGTCTTGTCCATTTAGTTCCACTATTGAGTTTTTATGGGATATTAATTCAACTAGTAAAAAACTGGTTATTTTTTAACTATAATTAAGTTTGAAAAAAGGTGGTATGGGTAGTTGTTAGTGGATATATTAAAATAATATTTAAAATAAAATAATTAAAATTGATTTGATGTAAAAGTAGGAGAAAATGATTGGAAGTGATAGTTAGTTAAAATTATGTGAGTAGATGAATAGTGAATTAGAGTTGATGTGATGTATAAAAATGATTGGTTGATATTATTTAATTATATTAATAATATTGGAGATAGTGGAATTGAGTTAAAGCTGAGTTAAATTTGAGTTTTGATTGATTTTTTACTGTATAAATTGTATACAATCGCCCCTTATGTAATTTAGGGCCTATAGCCTAGTCTAATGAGGACTGCAAAACATGAGCTCAAGCACATAATTGTTGAGCCCAGCCTAGTCTTATGAGGACTCAAACATGAACTCAAGCTCATGTTAGTTCGACAGACAAAGAGGTGGCAATCAGGCGGGCCGACTCACGACCCGGCCCGGAGTGGTGGGTCGCCGGGCCTAAACAACTGGACCCAGAATCGGCCCAGCTAAATCTAAGGGCAGGTTCATTTATCCAGCCCGACCAGTATTTTTAATTAAAAATAAATAAAATAAAAATAAAAACAACTCAGGCTGTTATTTTATACTAGTATGTATCCTGTGCGATGCACGGCAACAATATTAAATTAACAATATTATAAATAGATATCGAGTTTGAGTCACTCAATGGCGGAAGTGGAAACTACTATTGATCATATTTAAAAAGAGGAAGAAAAAAAATAATTATAAATTAAAGAGGAGGATAAACAATACTTAATAATTATAAATTAAAGATTCGGGGTCAAACAATGTAAAATTATTTTGTATAAGGGAATATAAAAAAATTTGATTACATACCATTTCACAATTATTATTATACTTTTTTGTATGGTTAGCTTATAATATTTATAAAAATATTAGTAGTAGTAATTATGAATTGATTTCTATTTTATTTTTTATTTTTTTTTAAAGATAATAGATTTATAGTAGTAATTATGAATTGGTTTCTATTTTATTTTATTTTTTCAAATCTGTATAGATAATGGATGAGATTTTTAAAACACGTGAGACGCATACAATGTGATTTTGTAACAGAAGAGATAAGCAATAGGATTTTGTAACTCGTGTAGATTTATACTAAAAATAGGAAAAAGAAAAACAAATATTTATTGTCAAACAATGATTTTGATAAATTAAAAAAAGAAAAAAAGAGAAACAAATCTTTACACAATTAATGAGCCGATTTTTTTGCCTATTCAAATTTGTCCAACAATTACTATATATAGAATATATTTAATAATTTTGGCGGAAAAATATTTCTAAATGTGTTAAAAAGTTATTCTTTTTATATAATGATAGATTAGTATTTCAGTTCGCATTCTATTATACATGTATCAATCATTCAAAATAAGATTGAAATATGATTTTGAAATATAAAATCTTATCCTTAAGTAAAACAAGGAAAAGAAGGAAAAAAACAAGAAGAAATATGCTCTGCTCATTTTTTCTGTTATTTTTGACTTAAATCACGGGAGCCCATAACGGTCATCTGAATTAAGGACAGCAACACTTTAACTCCAGCACATGCAGAATATATATTAAGATACAATAAAAAAATTATATAATAAGAAAGACATCATCATCATTAATTAATGTGTTACATCATGAAACAAGAATTTCTGGGCACTTAACACTGTTTCTGGTCTGCAAAACAGAGGATCAAATACAAAGAATTAAACTTATCTTTACAACAAGTCTGAATCCCTATGAACCTTATCCAGCTCTTTGATCTGAATGATAATTTCCCTTTCTTTAAAAAAGATCACAGGATTCCCCAGAAAAATGTTGCTCGGATGATCTCCACATTCTTGATTTCTGGGCTACAGGGCTAGCATGTTCTGGATATACGCCTTTCACGGTTAAATGATGGAAAAGTCGAAACTAGAAATAAATCTTTATGGCCATTGAGAAAAGACTATCTTCACCGTCAAGTAGATGATGCATGCATGACGAACACACATTCCTCAATACATTGTCACAAAGAAGAAAATGACAAAATGGGAAGTGAAGATGATCCTTTACAGTTTACTGTTAGTTTCTCGGGTGAATTTTGTCATTGTCAAGTAGATGAGGCGCATTCTCGGGCAGCTGCTAACCTGCTATTTTCCTGCATAAATAAAAATAGAAAATTAAATTTAAAAGCTTCACAAAAACCGAAAGCAAATTACTGCTATTGTATAATTTATTTGTACGACAAACAATGTTTTAAAACAAATCTCCCAAATGGAATATGCTTCAGCTCCTGCAAAAAAGAAAAGCCACTTTAGCATCAGAGTTCTACAGAAACCAGAACGCGAGGAAAAATTTAAAAGGAAATGAAGCAAATCCAAAAACAAAATGAAATAAGATCTTCCTCCTTCCCTGCATCACAAACATAATAAACTAAAAAATGTCAACCAAACTAAAAAATGTCAGCCGGTACAAATTTCACCAGATAATATGGCAGCTCCTCCAAACCTGAAGAACAAAGGAACCAAACAGTACACCCAAGATTCACCATGAATGAAATATTTATACATTTCCACCAAAAGACTCAGAAGGATGCTTCTGTGTCACAGTCGAGGTGCTTAAGTCATAATTATAGATAACAGCGTATGACAGTATAGCAATTAGTAGTGCACCGTAAAATAGATAAACAAGGCATTCTAACATAGCCTTGCCTTAATAGCGTACTAGCTCGAGTTTCTCAATAAGTCCATAGAACATAGCATTATAAAAATCCTACGAGTTACGAGTCTTGTCAAATCAGTAGAGCCACAACAGAAAGACAATAGTAGAGTTCTTTTTTTTTCCTACATAGCCCAAATTCATCCTAGGCAAGAAAGAAGATCAAGGGAGAAGGGACAAAAGGACATGTTGAAATTAGCAAATTATGTAACTCTCTAGTTCGTATCCATAACATCGCCAACCGGGCTGCAAATGGGTCCCACAGCATTAAACGACCTCTCAAAAGGCGATGGGCGGTGAAGCTGAGTGTCCCTCCTCCGCTTGAAGCCACAGCTCTCTGTGGGCCCACCCTCCGAGTCGAGCTTTCTCCGAACACCCTTCACAGCCTGCTGCTCCACCAAAGTCAGAGGAAAAATCTGTTTGCTCACTCGGCAAAGGGAGCTATGGTTGTCATACAAGATTCTCTGGTTGCAGTTTTTGTCACAAACGTGGGTCAGCCCAGTTAGCCTGCATCGGTACATATTGCCACACACGTGTTCGTTTTGACATTTCCAGTCACACTTGTGGATGGGCTTGGGCCCATCCTGGCCCAGAATACTAGACAGGTAAATAACATTGGTAGGGCCAGCTACCATAGATTTTCCAAATACCTCCATTTGTTTCTGTTTCAGTAAAATGTAGAGAGTTAAATCTTCACAGTAATCCGTCACGTTTTGCAACTCGTGGACACAAATGTTCTGCAGACCCAAAACAAGAGGATGATTACTTAAGCTTAAAGGGTATGAAATTCAAAGCTGAGAAGCTATGGATTATTTTCGGTTCAGGAGAATATATTCTTGGTTCAAATGATGAAGCAAACTACTTCCTCGGTACAAAGATACAACTTTTTTAGATGAAAAAATTACTACACTACTAGCATTTTTTCGGCTTTCACCACAAATCCTATTTACTCATCACACAAATCGGATAATACTAAATCAGGAGAAAGTTTGTTGATAGTAACAAGATGCTCAAGGGGCGTAACAAGCTCATATGATATCCCCACAGGTGATAATATTTCATAGCTCAGCATGTACTAATCAATATTAGCAGCTTTTTATCATCACCCCAAAACAGTAATGCATCATACTTTCAACAGTACTAAATTTGAAGAGCCTCTGTTCATATAATTTCTGGCTCCTGTAATAAATTTTCACTCTGTGTGAAAAAAAGTGGAGACATTTATTCAAACAAAGGATCTGCAAAATCATACCGTCAATACATTCACTAAATCTGACCGACAGTTGATTCTAACAGCTCTAAGGTACAATCCATATATGCTTCTTAAGGTCATGTAATCTTCAATTCATTCATTTAATTCCGTACTGCAGCTCAATTTTCAAAATCTAACTCGCTAAAACCAAAATTAAAAGAATCTTTCCGACAACAACAATAATAGACGGATCTAACGTAAAAATCAGCATTTCAACATAATTTAACAGCTAAAGATCCTCCATGAAGTTACACACATTACACATAGCACAAACATCTGTCTCCCAAAATTAATTTAAATACTACTCCAAAAATGCAAAGAACTCAGAAACTTACACAGTGAGATGAGCCCAAACAGCACCAGCACCAGCTCCTCTCCTCCCTCTCTCTGTCTCTCTCTCTCACACACACGCACACACACACACAGAGCAATTACAGAAATAATAAAAAAGAAAGGGACAAATTGAGCGAGGAAGGTGGGGGTATTTATAGGAAAAAAACAAAAAAAGATCCGATTCTCTTGTAAATGTACTTGTAACATAGTTTTGGATAAAATGAAATTAATAATTTCTCGCGAACACGGGTGAAATTTAAATTCAGCTCCTCGAGTATATTGTATTTGTGTTCGTGTCCCTCTTGTTTTGGTACTTTCTTTTCTACCCATGAATTTTGTGATAATAGCTTTCCTTATTTGCCCTTATGACATGATTGTTTGAAATTTGAATGGTAGTGTCTAAAGTTAACAATTCTTATTCCTTTGATTTAATATATAATGCAATATTGGGTTAGTTGTATGAAAATAGAATATAAAACTAACTTATTATAAGGGAAATTGGATTTCTTCACAATCAATTCTTTATGTTAGCAGCTGATAAATTGTTCATTACTCTTAAAATAAATTAATTTTGAACTGATAATTACCAACGAATGAAAAATCAACTGAGAAAATAATAAAAATAATTGATAAATTAGTCAAAACAATAATGATTTTTCTAGAATGCTACTTAAAAAAACTAGTATGTTGGCCATCCAAAAATGATTATTTTATAAAAATAATCATTTAAAGCGGAATTTAACTTAAGCCTATTCTATAAATCAGATATATTTTAATATAAAAAAATATAAATTAAATAAATAAACNCGTAAAATGTTAGTTAAGAAAAAAGGTAGTTGCTTTATTACCATTTACATTGGGGAAGAAAATAACACAAATTTTACCAAGTCAAGGGGTAAAAGTGTAGTTTCAAGTTCACTATAAAACAAATAATGTGCGTTCCTTGTGATACGCAACTATTACACGTCTCGATACTCGTGTAAGTGGAGTCGTTGACTTTAACCGTTAGGTTAAAGACTTTTGAGCCCATCTGCCAGATTGTCTGGGCCTTCTTATTGGACTATTACTAGAAAGAACTCATTAGACATTATGGGCTTTTTAGCTAGGCCTAATAATATCGTTTTGTGGACACTACCTTATAGGGCCTGGTACGGCTCATCAATAAATAAACCGTTTATCCAAAGCTCAAACTCGCCATCGCCGGTGAGTCGAGTACACCAGCGGCTACGTACAACTACTGATTGCTCCTGTACAATCCCCATCGCTGTCGCCCCTTCCTCCACCTCCGACGCTGAACGGCCACCACGACTACCACCAGTACCATACGCCATCTCCTTCTCTGCGCCGCCGCCGCCGAATTCTCTTCATCGTCCTCGCCGTCGAGCCGAAGAAGCCCGATATCCGATCTGCGGAAGGGGCGGCGTCCAAATCCTCATCATAACGAAGCTTTTGTTTTGCTTGATTTTTGAGCTAGGTATGTTTACTTTACAATGGATTGTTCATCGATTGTTGTACTGTAGCGAATAAAGTTGCTGTTTCTTCAATCTCTGTAAGTATTTGAATATTTTAGGAAATCCGGTGATGAATGCTGCGAAAAAATGCAAGTGCCGTATGACTACTCGTTTACAGAAACGAGTTTGGTTTGATTTGATGTTCGATCAGCTTCTGAGGTTTTCTTGTTTGCTTAATTGTCATGTAATTTGCTTAATAGCTGACATTTACCCAAAATAATTGATTTTTCGGGAGCTCAATGCAAGTTTTAGCTTATTTTGTGGCCCTGCCTAGGAATTGCATTTTGTTCTTTCGATGCCAGTTATAGACGATTTTGTGCTTTTTTCGGTTCATCATATTTGCTTCTATCGGATTGTAGGATGCCATTTTGACGATTTGTGAAGCTTCCCTGCTTCATATGTGAAATCTTAACTTTTAAAACTTGAGTTTGTTGCTTGAAGGAGAAACACAATGGTAGGGTTTAAGAATAGGTACATGGTGATGGAAGTTTTTCTGGATCCGAGTAAGGATTTCTCGATCGATGACCCCATTATAATCACCCAGTTCAATTTATCAAAAGCGGTGAAAGATAGCATTTTAACGAATTTCGGCGAATGTGGTCTGGCCTCATGTATGAGTTCATTTCAAGGTTGGGATTAATTACATTGCTTTTTTCTGTATCTATTTACCTTGTAATAACTGGCATAGGCATAATGAACCTTTATGGCTCCTCATCTTTGAGCTCTGGAAATCCTTTTCTTGCAGTGAAGTATGTGAACCCAATTACAAAGGTCTGCATTTTTAGGACTTCAAGAGAGGATTACCAGAAAGTGTGGGCTGCAATTACTATGGTTAAGAGCATCGGAACTTGCCCGGTCGTTTTCAATCTTCTTGACCTAAGTGGTAAGTCATATAACATGGCCTTTTCGTTGATTATTACATTTCTTTGGTATAGACTTAAAAAGAAGCTTACGGTGTGCTTGTTTACAAATTAATCCGCTCAAAATGAGTTTTTTTGGTTAACTAGAGTTAATTTTGAAAAATGTTGTATGATTAGTTGTTAGTACAATTTTGAGTTTATATTAAGATAATATTTAAAATAAAATAATTAAAGTTGATTTGATGTAAAAATAGGAGAAAGATTATGTGAAGTGATGATTAGTTAAAATTATGTGATTCGATGAATAGTGTTTTAAGTTGATGTGATGTGTAAGAATGATTGATTAATAATATTAAGGATAGTGGGTTCAAGTTAAAGTTGAGTTAGATTTTGAGTATGGATTAAATGTGAATGAAATATTTTGTAACAAGCACCCCCTTAACCTTTCAGTCAGACTGAAATCCCAAATTTCCATAAGCTCTAATTCTTGATTACATAGACAAGCAACAAAAAATACTGGTTTCAGTCTGATTATCTTCCATTCATGCTTACAATGCTGATATCCTTGTAAGGATATTTATAGTAAGTTGGCTCATATTGTTATATGTGTGTCTGTTTTATTGCACGTACTGACGTACATAGAAAATGTGCATGTACTCATGTATATTACTAAAAACTCAATCTTTCGGGAATTGGCTTTAGCCTAAGTGGTAAGGTTGTTTTTTTCTTATTATTACATAGATAAGCAACAACAAATACTGGGGCTTGTGTCTGATTATCTTTCATTCATGCTTACAATGCTGGTTCCTTCTAAGGACAATTATAGTAAGTTGGCTCATATTGTTATATGTGTCTTTGTTTCATTTCATGTACATAGAAAATGTGTACGTACTCATTTATACTACTAAAAGTAAAAACTTGATCTTTCGGGAATTTGCTTTAGCCCTAGTAGTAAGGTTGCTTCATTGTAAGAACGGATATTGTTGCTTCTTGTTAGTTGAGCATTGTGAAGAAATCAAATCATCCGGTAAAACCTTTTTTCATATGATTAATTTTTTCATATTGCTAAAATCTTATGGTTATGGCTAATAAATCTTTTGTTTCTCGTTGCTGAAAATGACACATAACTGTTGTTGATATTAAGTCACTATTTTTATTTGAACTATATCTCACATGAAAATATATTTTCTTTTTCCGAACTCGAATCTCTTTCAGGTAGTATTAGGGCCTGCAGAAATGCTGCATTGAAGTGTGACGAGTCGAAATTCGAACAGTACAAACTATTAGCTGGGGATCGCATCTCGTCTGGCACTCACCAGCAGATGCAAAACTGCCTTGAGAAGATCAAAGTCTTGGAACATTAATACAAAAAAACACGAAATTTGGCAAATCAGCATCAGTGATTACACACATGTTTACATTTGTTACCTTTTTCTCTTCTGGATAGTATGTATTTTTTGGTGCTTTAATACCATCGTTCGATTTTAAACGCCTGTCGATAAATTTTCATTATAGGTGGCTTCGACTGTTCCCAGTGGGCAGGAATGCAAACCCATATTGCCAATGCTATTGCTCATTGGAAAAGTTTTTTTTTTTAATTATTATTATTATTTAATGTAGCTTGTCCACATGAAGGGTCATTGTAATTGCACTTCTTTTAACGGCCGTTGGGATGAAAATGCTTGTATGAAAGGGCAAAGTAATCACCTGTAACAAATTCGCAAAGCAATGGCATAAAATTGTTAAAAGAAAATTGAGAAGAAGAAAAATATCTCCAGTAAGTTAAGCTAACTAGGACTGTAAAAACATCAGTTGTAACTTATAACTTAAAAGCCACTATAGGTTACACAACAACAATGGAAAAATTTTACAAATTTGTCATAGGTACAATAAGTATTACAACAACTACATTGAGATGGTTCCATTTGACTCCTCTTCTCAGCTTGAACTTCTGTTTCGAAACTTTAACTGTAAACAACAAAACTCTGCCAAATATGTATATCATCTCATCATCTCTCAAAGCAAGATTTTTCCCCACCATATTCATATCCCCAAACCTAAGAATACACGTATAATGAAAAAAACGCGTCATTACTCACGAGGGCGAGCCAACCAAAGTGAGCTAAGGGCTCGGAGGCGAGAAAAGTAGTCGTTGATGGCAAGGACCGCACGAGCCGACTGGCGAGTTGTTAGTATACGGTGCATTTGTTGAAGAGTTTGTTGCCGCAAATTATCAGCCTGAAAAAAAAAAAAAAATCATCAGCTTTGATGTTATATGTAAAGAGATAATAGCACAAAAAACTACCCTCGATCTAACTGCAAGAAATTACCCTCGAGGTTTGATTCGATGTTCAAATTGATGAGTCAAAATGTCTTTTTGCTTATGACGGGGGTAAACATTGAAGGCGGCACAAAACAAAAGGGGGATATATGTAATTCTCAAACTTTGTTGGGTTTTCTTGTAATTTGGTTGAATTTGAATGATATTAAACATAGCTCACAATGATATTAATAAGTAAGAACTAACTAAACATAGCTCCCAATTTATCAGCACATTTTCGTGTAGCCATAGATCTACTATTCACAGTTCATTTACCGTCAATACTTTTTTGAGGAATGACAGTTAAAATTTATGTTCTTGATCTTTAACCTAATATATACATAATTT
>BKCP01007626.1:1715092-1749445 GCA_008636005.1 Striga asiatica | reverse complement strand
GAAAAAAGAAGAAGCTACCAATAATAAAAATACTAATGCACTTTTTAAGATTTTCCATCCCCATGTGGGGCAAATTGAGATTTCACATCTGACACGGTATAAGTATATACACTGATACACAGGGCGCTCATATAGTACTATAGTAGTCACCTTCCTTGCCTATACTTGCTCAGAATATTCATCTCTCTGAAAATTTCCTTCTTCAAGCCCACAAGATTTTTCCCTGAATTTCAGCTACTTTTTTTTTTTGGTCTGCTAGGGCTTTCTTTGTATGATAAATTGTAACTTTACCTTTACATTTATATCTTTTTCTTTTTCTTTCAATTTTTGGAAAAGTAGTTTGATCGGTAATGGCTGTTTTTCCGGCAACAGCTTTGCCGGTCGGGTATAGATTCCGGCCGACGGACGAGGAGCTTATCGACCACTATCTAAGGAACAAAATCAATAGGCGGGACAAGGAAGTCAGTGTGATTCGTGAAATTGATATTTGCAAGCAGGAGCCCTGGGATTTGCCACGTACCTCTTTCTTTTTCAATGACTTTTTTCTTTTTAAATATCTCCAATTTTACTTTTGAATTAGTGTTTGTATGTGTGTGTGTGTGTGTGTGTTTTCAATGTGCCGTCTTCAGAAAGGAAAAAAAAAACATAAAGATTGGTTCTTTTTGTTTTTTGAGTTACTTGCATTGAGTTTTGCTGGTTATTACAATGAATTATGTCCTGTTAACAGCTAGGTGGATCTGAAATCTTTAGGGGATTCACTAATTTTTGTGTGAGACGGTCTAAACGTTAGTCGGGTCGACCGTCATACTCTTATGTGGAGCTTTTTTTATATTGTTATTTTAAGTATGGTAATGCAGTTTGAAGCATGATCTGTTGAAAAAAGATGGCTTTATGTAGGATTTTGTCTTAAAAAGGTTTCAAGTTCCTAGTGTTTGTTGCACTGCATGTTGTTAAAAGGATGCTTGTGTGTTTTTCTGGTGTCCTTATGAGAGTATCATATGAGAATGGTTGAACTAAGTTTTATTCTTTTGATGAAATTAGCCAGTGGCATAATTCCCCCCAATTAATAATTGATGAGATCAATGTTCCGGTTTTCGCACGAGAATATTTTCAAATTTTCTCATTTGTGTGATATGCAAAAAACATGAATTTTCATTGTATTTTTTTTGCAGATTTGTCTATGATACAGTCTAAGGACAATGATTGGTTCTTCTTCTGCCCAAAGGATAGAAAATATCAAAATGGGCAGAGATTAAACCGAGCAACATTAAAGGGGTACTGGAAAGCAACCGGTCGAGACAGAACCATAAAATCCGGAAAGGGTGAAATCGGATTGAAAAAGACTTTGGTTTTCTACAGTGGCCGTGCACCCAATGGCAAGAGGACACATTGGGTGATACACGAGTATCGTGCAACTGATAAGTCGCTTGATGGCACACATCCCGGTCAGGTTAGCATTTCATTTGCATCTCGTAGGTTTTAAGCAATCCTTTTCAAATGTTTTTTGTTCTAGTTTGTTGGCAGTTACGCGAACATATATTTTTTTTTAAGAGGAAATATCTATTTTCTCCCAACTCTAAAACATGAATAAGTTTTTCACAGAAAAAAAGTTAACTTTTTCACCCCAGTGCAAAAGCATTATGTGGTAATTAGGCGACAATTGTGCGATTGACATTGTGCAAAATTCAAAATGCGAAGGCATAACCCTTCGCACTTTCTGATGTGAATATGCGACAGTTATGTGAATGATATTCGAATAACTGATTCGCATTTAACCTGTTGTTAAAACTGTTCGAATGATGTGTTGCACTTTGAACTACTATAAGCAATGTGCTCCAGCACATGAGTGAAAGAATAAGGAGTTTCGGTAGAGTTTACTGGATTGTGACACATGAGTTAGTTTGACTTCAAGAGATTTTTCTATTGAACAAGTGGCATTAGATACTTCTGTTTACTAGTCATTTCGTTCTTTGCCTAGTTAAATTACTTGCTCTTACTTGAAAAAGGTTTTTCGAGGATGAAATTTTTAGTATTGCAGGTTGCGATTTGGATATGTAAATTTTGTTAGTGTAGATTACTACATCTTGTTAATATTGATGATTTGACGATTCTCTCTTAAATAGAGTTCCTATGTGCTCTGCCGCCTCTTCAAAAAGGCTGATCTTAAAAAAGATGAGGTCTGTGAAGTTGATGAGACTCCATCACCTCCCAGTGAATTTAAATCCTCGGCTGAAGACGAACAATCAGAATCAGTTACGCCTAATTTTGGTGGTTCAACTGGAATGCAATTTCCCAGTTTCGAAAGCGACCCAACTTTTGATTCAGAAAAAGCTATTGATGTCGCTCCTTTACCTGTTGACTTGCATGGGAATAGCTCTGTGGCGAATGAGATAGAGGACAATGTGATGGGCACACCGTCTATTCAAGTAAGTGAAAACTTGGAAATCTGAGGTCAACTGTGGGGAAAAAATGCGGTTTAATGCCATAACAAGTTTAGTCCAAAGATTCCAACTTTTCGTCTTTTGGTCTTGTAATTTAATATTTTGCTATTTTGCTTATTCTTTGAGTCCTTTGAGGACTGAAATTGCAACGAAATTTTAAATTATATGACGGAAATTGCTAATCAAATATCTAGGAATTTGGGAATTTGTTGCAATGTCAGTCGTGAAATTGCAGCAAAATATTAAATCACGGGACCAAGAAGCGAAATGTTGGAACCTTGGAACTAAAATTGATATGGCGTTAAATCAGCAGGACTAAAAATACAATTTTGCCTTAGGAATTGTTTCCTTTCCAAATTACGATTTCTAGTCCTGAAAACGGTTTTTCTGATTTTCTCAGAGTTCTTGATTTTATGTAGTTAATGAACTTTCGAAGTGTTTTTACTTAGATTCTAGTGCTCTCTCTCTCAATGTGTCATGACTGAAAGTTTTCATGTAGATGTTTACTTGGTCGTGATAGAAGTTGTTTGTTCGATTGATTTGTTTGTATTTTCCATGAAAAGGCAAAAACATCAGGAAATGATTCAAGTTTTCAAGCCATACAAGCCGAATTTCTAGCCATATGTATGTATATATATATATTAATTTCCTTTTTTTTTTTTGGGGGTTCAGCCTAATGCAGAACTGGAAAAAATGTTGGCAGACTTTTATTCCCCCGCGCAGCAAACACTGGATTACAAAATATTCTCCCCTTCAAACTCACAGATTCAATCGGAGCTTGGAAATCCATACGAGTATGGCTTCTTTACTGGTGACATCATCAACAATGGCCAGCAAAATATCCCTTTTCAGTATGGATCTAATAATGTCACGGCCGATATTACCGATTTCTTGAACTCGGTTCTAATTGATCCTGAGGATCAGGGTTTCGAGCAAAGCTTCTCTAAGTCGACTCTTCAGAGTCCTAAGTACATCAATGTGCTCCAGTCGGTTAATGAAAGTAACCCAAGCTGTGAATCAGAGGATGAGGTGTGCTCGGATCAGGTAAATGGAGCTATCTTGTTTTCGCAGGAAAAGAAAAATGTGATTTTCTGCTTCTAATATATAAAAATATTGTATGTACCAAAATCAAGAGGGTTATTTTGCCATTTGAAAACGAATATGCGTCTATGGACAGGACAAATGCAAATTTATGTCTAGAGGAGTTGAGAAAAACAAATAAAGTCCTGTTTGGTACTGGTTGGAGCAATTTTTTTTTCAGTTTTTGCTTTTCTTGTGTTTTGGAATTTGCCTTTCCTCCCTAAAGAAAAATAAAAAACATTTTTTTATTTGACTCGAGTAAATGTTAAATGACTCTAGTTTTAATGAACCGTTAGGTGATTGAGGAAAATAGCAAGCAAAATGGTTTCGGCTCGGGAATTGCTATGATAACTCGCCGAAATTTCAATCAACCCACTGTACAGAACTTGACAGACCATGGAACTGCACCGAAAAGAATTCGCCTGCAGAAGAAACTTCAAGTGGGGCCCGTCTATCACAGCCTTCATAAGAAGTCGAGTGATTGTAAAATGACGAACTATGAACCAGACTCTACTGAGGTGAGATTTTTTTTCTCGTTAAGAAAATTGAACTTTTTTTTTTCTGTGCAGAAATCTGAGTACTCTACCTATCTATCATGATGATTTCAGTTCAATCAAACGATAAACCAAAAACTTGAATATCGCCCCATGAGAGTATCAAATACCACATTGTTTGGGTGGGAGTATTAACTATTAACACAAAATTGGTGATATTGATTTACATTCTCAGAATCTCAAGGAATCTCTAAATCAATCGAGTGATTGTTTGTGCAGGACAATAAAGTAGCCGAGGTACATAATCCAGACGAATTAAAGAAATTGAGCTCTGAGGAGTCAAATAAATCGAGCTCTGGGACCACATGTAATAAACTACTCATGGCCATTAGTCTCACAACCGTGCTAATTTCTATATTGGGTTATTTCGTGTTTTGAATTGACTGTAGAAGGAACTATATTTCTTTTTTTGTTTGTATAGGACTTTTTGTCGACTGTTTTCTAGTTTTGATAGGTTTAACACCAGCCTCTAGGACTGTAAGTTTGCCTTCTTTTTCTTTTTTCTGAGTTTTTTGTGCACAGAGATGATATGGCCTATTTGTTATTTATGATGCAGACAAAATAAATGGTTTCTGTATATTAGTGTTGATTTTGATTAGGAGAACTTACTATGGTGATTTTTGTATATTTTTGAAGTGGCTTGTTGAGATATTTCTCTCTCTCTCTCTCTCTCTCTCTCTCAACACGAATGCATCAAATGAACTAAAGAATGCACTTGATGGTGGTGTTGTATGATTTTGATTTTGTAACATAGAAAAAATATTACTCTTAAAAAATAAAACAGATGACTACTCAAACAGTCAACCTCAGGATTTGTCGTTTGAGGATTCATAATTATAAAGCAACAAAAATTAACATATATAATCACGGTAACACTATAAATTTACAGATGAAATTTATGAAAAACAAAACAATAAATTTAGCCTCGACGTGCTCTCAATTTATATACTGAGAGTTTGAGACTTTGAGAGTAATGATGATATGATGAAAGATAAATTACGAATCATAAAAAATGAACATTTAACATTGAATAACAAAATATTATACTTTTAATTTATATATTGAGAGTATTGATATAATAAAATTAAATTTACAATCACAAAAAGTTAACATTTACCATCAAAGTCTTAATTAAACGAGGGAAACACAAAAGGATATTACGAGAGGTAAACATTAAACAAGTGTACTAGCTCAACAAAAATGAAAAAAAAAATAGTAAGTGGAAAATATCTTAATTATATAAAATTCTAAACCAAAACAAAAATAACGTTGGGGTGAGAGAGGCTCGAACTCTCGACCTCAGGATTTCTCTTAAAGCTATGAGACCTACGCGCTAGCCAACTGCGCCACCACCCCTTGATCGTTAACCTCAAGAGGTAACCTTATATTCGAATAATCCACTAATGGACTCGTCGGTCGGCCCTCAAAAGCGTACGGAGCGAAAATGAAAGAGGGCAGGGCAGAATAATGTTTTCAAAGTCCACGCTATTCGTTTTGCTTATACTGATCATCACCAGCACAGCAAAAACTCCAGCCCAAGTGACAATTTTCGATGAAGAATCTGCAAAGGAGATTCTCAGCTCGGCCCACAAAGAAAAAGATTGGCTTATCTCGATAAGGAGGAAAATCCACGAGAACCCAGAGCTTAGATTCCAAGAATTCAACACCAGTGTCCTCATTCGCGGTCAGCTCGATGACCTCGGGATTTACTATGAGCATCCATTTGCTGAAACGGGTTTGGTTGCTCAAATCGGGTCGGGTTCACCGCCGGTTGTTGCCCTGCGTGCTGATATGGATGCTCTCCCCTTGCAGGTCTTATCTTTTGCCCTTTTGGCATATTGGGATTTTTTTTTCTTGTGCTGTATGAAGAAAAATGGAAGCTTATTTAGCTGATGAATTTGATGTGTAAAGTTTAGATTTTTATGTATTTCTACTACTTTTCTTTGGATGGCAGATGGTTGACTTTTCATATGTATATCAGTATATGAAGATAGGGTGAATTTCACCCTGCCGGTGTACTTATCGGGTTTCAAACCATTGGATCAACACACACCCACATGAGTATGTGTGTGTGTGTGTTTGATCGACGGCTTGGAAGTTGGAACCCGGTTTGGGCACTAGGGTCGAATTAGCCGTTCAAAATGGTCTTTGTTTCGGTTTATTGTTTTAACTGTAATAAATATTTGTCGATAAATAGGAGCTGGTGAATTGGGAGCATAAGAGTAAATCTGATGGTGTAATGCATGGATGTGGGCATGATGCACATACCACAATGCTTCTTGGTGCTGCTAAGTTGCTCAATGAAAGGAAGGACAAATTTAAGGTTGATTTTGGTTACTTGTGTTGGGGGGATGTTGAACTTTTTTACTTGAATCTTGAGTGTTATGCTTTTATGTTGTTCTTGGTTGGTTTGCTTTCACGTAGTTTATCATGTTGTTTTTCGTAAATCAGTGAGGTATATTGTTTGACAGACTTGTTTGTGAGATTTCTGCTAGGATAAATTGACTACTTGACTTATTGGCTGTGGTTCTTGAAATTGACTTAAGTTATATCCCGGTAAATTTTTTCTTTTTTCGTAATTTTGAGAAAATTATGATGTTGGATTTGTAAATGACTAATATATAGTTGGAATATATTGGATCCAAACCAATATATGATCCCTTTCTCTGCAAAAATTGCCTTGCTTTGTCACTTCATCTTTCAACAAGTTAATGAAGTAACATAGTACTCAAAACAAGAGGGTGAATTAGAATATGCAGTTCCTCATAAAAAAAAAATAAAAAAATCCTAATAATAATAATAATAATAGTATATATATTTTTTTCTTGATGGAATGATAATCTATTGGTTAATATCATCAAGGGAACTGTAAGGCTTCTATTTCAACCTGCTGAGGAAGGTGGTGCCGGTGCATCATACATGATAAAACAAGGCGCTCTTGGCAAATCGGAGGCTATTTTCGGAATTCACGTCGATTTTCAAGGGCCCACCGGAAGCATAGCAAGTCTTGCGGGGCCCGTTTTAGCCGCCGTAAGCTTTTTCGAGGTCAAAATAATCGGGAAAGGCGGGCATGCGGCCGAACCTCACAATGGGGTCGACCCAATTCTTGCTTCATCTTTTGCAATCTTGGCATTGCAACAGCTCGTTTCAAGAGAAGTCGATCCACTCAGTAGTCAAGTATGTATTGTATGTCTCTATAAACACGTTTTCGTGTGGGTATTTTGGTAATTTTGAAAGTTATAAAATTGAGTTAGATTGAGAAAGGAAAAAAAACGAGGATTTGTAATGTTTAGTGTTTCGAGTTACGAATGTAGGTGCTTTCTGTGACGTATGTGCGAGGTGGGACCGCAGCAAATGCAATACCCGAGTATGTTGAATTTGGAGGTACTCTCAGGAGCCTTACAACTGAAGGACTGATTCAACTCCAGAAGAGAGTGAAAGAGGTATTTATTTATGTATAGCAGTTCTTAATTCAGTCGTAATTTGTAATTTTGTCGAATATATATAATAAACCTGTGTTCTTCTGATTTCCTTGATCTAAAATTCATAAGCTTCTTGCAGGGAACGACAGTTTTCGAATTTTTTTTTTTTTTTAGTTTTCCAATGTGGATAATTATACATACTAATTTTAAGGTTTAGCTTAATACCAATCAAAACTAGATTTAAAGATATTATGAACATCTATGAGTGTGTTTATTAAGCACCATAAGCTAGCTTATTTATATATCTTTTAAATTTTCTGTGTACAAATAAACTTGGTTTGGTAGGACGAATTTTTTTAGAAAGTTCGAGCTGATAAACTTCTTTGGGTAACTTTTTTATTTCAACTTGCTTATCAGCTAATTTTACCAAACACATTATCGTATCACCTATTTTTTAAGCCATAAGCCGTAAGCTATCAGCTATAAGCTTGAAATTCACTTATAAGCTATCAGCTATCACTTATCTTATCAACTAGTTTTACCAAACATATCTCTCACACATTTTGTGAAATCAGTACAAACTGGACTTCCCTTTTCTTCTGTAATTTTAAAAATTTAACTGGGATTCTTTCATTGATTTTCTTTTAGTCTGTAAGTGAAATATAGTAAATATCATAATTTTACCCCTCATTTTTGTTTGCAGGTCATTGAGGGTCAGGCAAGCGTGCACAGATGCAAAGCACACGTCAGCATGAAAGAAGACGATTTCCCTCCATATCCAGCAACCGTGAATGATAAAAAGCTGCACGAGCACGTGAGGACAGTTGGCAGCCTCCTATTGGGCTCCGAAAACGTGAGGGAGGCTAAAAAGGTGATGGCTGGGGAAGACTTTGCCTTTTACCAGCAAGTCATCCCTGGAGTTATGTTTGGAATTGGTATTAGAAACGAGAAAATCGGGGCCATTCATCCTCCCCACTCGCCGTATTTTTTTCTGGACGAAAATTCCCTTCCTGTGGGGGCTGCTTTGTACGCGGCTCTTGCCGAGTCTTATCTGATGGGCCGTTCGGATATTACTGTCGATATCTAACTTGTGCTTCTGATTGTTTTTGAAGTTTGGTACAAATGGTTTGGATATTTGTTTCTGTTTAACAAGTTGCAGGCACCTAGCAGCTCTTTCTCTTGCAAGAATTTATCCGTTTTATGCTTCTAACCAACTTTTGAGCTACTTCGAATTTATCTGTGTATGATTCTATTAAATTTGAATGAAGATACGTGATCGAGCACGATGGCGACATGCGATCCATATAATCGAGCCCACGTAGTAGGATTTTACCAGCTCGTTGATTGATTGACTGATCTGTTTATGATTCTAACCAACTTTTGAGCTACTTAAATTTTGATTTTGAGCTACAAAAACTCATTTATTGCCACATAAACAATTTTGAAGTAATTTCTCATTCAATGGATATTTATTTTCTAGTTGCAATTGAATCAATGAATTTTTTTTTTATTCGTTTTTGTTCAGTCAAGATTTATCTTATTGAAACTAATAAAAATGAAATAAATGTTTTTCATAAAATTACTATTCATTTCATCTCATTCAATCACTACAATAACACTAACGAAATAAAAAAATATTTATTATTGTATATTATTCAATAAAAAGTACTATTAATCCGCTTCACATATTTTTAACTTACAACCTTATCAATTAATTTGTCATTATTTTTATATTATCAATTAATTTATATCACATCAACTTTAATCATTATATTTTTACCTCATATTCATTCACATTGCTCATTATATATTTAAAATATGTTAACCTTTTTCAAAAATATATTTTTTTGTCACTTTTTCATCTCAATTTCTAGACAAAAAAAATAAAATCGAAGAAATTACATATCCCATTGCTCATGTTTTCCACTTGTAAAAAACTGATAATTCAAAACCAATTTTCTTACATATACATTATATTTTATAATTCACTTCTGCAAAGAAAATTCGAATGGTAATACATAATATAGAGGCATCAATTTTAATTTATGTCTTTTCTTTATTTCTTAATGAGAAAAAATCGAATCATGCAAAACTACAACATAAAGTTTACGGAATTTTTTTTAACCTCTCAAACTATGCCGATTTTTAAAATTTGCCTTACGAACTTTTTTTTCTTGACAATCTGTCTCCCATAGTAATCGAAATTAACAATTTGCCTCCTCGATTGGAAATCCTAATATGGCACAAAAAAGTTTTTAACTCAATTAACGATAAATTTGAAATTGATCTTTAAATTTAATTTAGGGTTTTTAAAGCTCATGGCGAGACGAACAAAATGAAGTATGATTTGTTGATTTATGAAAATTGATACCTCTGTAATCGATCGACGAATATAGCAGAAACACGTATATATAGAAAACAATTCCAGTTCAAGTTTTCTGATAATCAAGGTATCCTATTTTCGATTAAAATGTGTCATTTGAAAGCTGAGAAGACGAGTTTTCTAACGAAGTAAATCTTATGAAAATCCAACAGTTAGATTTTGTTTAGTAGCCTAAAAAATTACTAACTATTGATCAGTAGTTAGAAACTACTTATCAAAATCCGATCGTTGGATTTTCATAAGATTTACGCATTAGATAATTGGTCTTGCAAATTTTTAAATGACATTCCAATCGAAAATTGGATATCTTGATTATCGAATTGAATTTTTTTCTATACACACGTGTTCTTAATATCTTAGTCGATCGATTATAGATGTATCAATTTTAAAAATCTACAAACTATACCTCATTTTGTTCGTCTCACCATGGACTTTAAAAGTTCTAAATTAATTTTAAAGATCAATTTAAAATTTATCATTAATTGAGTTAAAAAAATTTTGTGCAATATTACGGTTTTCAATCAAAGAGGCAAATTGTTAGTATTAATTAATATGAGAGGTAAATTATATATTAAAAAAAAAAATTAGTAAGACAAACTCTAAAAATCATCATATTTAAAAAAAAAAAATTCCATAAAATTTACCTCGCCAGAAGCCAAAAACAGTACTATAGTTTAACACGAAAACCACGCTGCACAGTTCTCAATACTTGCTGTCGGATAAGAGAGACGAAGACAACAGACGAACTTCTTGTGGATTTCATCTCTGTTCTCCTTATCTTTCTCAGGTATAATCCATTTTTTCCCTTTTATGATTTCCCCCTTTTCTTGTTCGTATATCCGTTCAACTATGATCAATCAATTATCGAAAAATATGTAAATTTTCTGNTTTTTTTTTTTTTTTTTAAATTATCAGACCATCAGTAGTAAAATTCCGGCCACTGAGCGAAAATGATGGGTTTTAGCCCTATGGGTAGCGGCGCCGGAGCAAATTCATCATCGTCTACATCAAATTTATCAGCCCTAGCACCTCCATTCACTGTAGATAGATCAAATCCTAAGCTCAATTCAAACCCTAATTTGCCTTACCACGACTCGCCTTACACGGCCGAACCCTATAGCCACGGGTGGGAATATTCAATCCCTTCGGCCCCAATTGTTTTAGAATCCACTGGATTGGCCAGCGTGCCTTTACCCGATGACCACCGATTTTCAGCCGCCACAACTGTTAGTCCCACTATTACCCATTGGTCCACTTTTAGCCGGGTTGATAAAGCCTCGACTAGTGCCTCTTATGGTGATGTTAAGCCCTATTATTCGCCCTATGTTCCTCGTCTGGTTGGAGACGAAAGCCCATTGGTTGAGGTGGATGTGACTTGTTACAATAAAGGTCCCACATCTCAGATTGATTATACTCGGGGTGTGTGGGATGTGGATTATGAGGCTGGATGGGCTGGCAATTTGGGACTTAACGATGGTAAGCGGGCTAATAGAGTGGAAATTGAGGGGAGTTTCTTTGAGAAATCAAATATTGGAGACTTGCAAAGTTATGGGCATCAGTTGAATCAAGGTGCGTTTGTTGATTATTTGAAGTATGTTTGCTAGTTCTCTGAAGTATGTGATTTTTGATGACATTATTTATTGAGGATGCTAGAATGTTAAACTGCATCATTGGAGTCCATAAGGTGTAAGGCAGTATATTAAAAAGGTATACTGGATATCGATTTTGAATTTATCTAAGTTCTTGCTAATATCTCCAATTAGCCTGTGAATTATAACTATGCTTCCTTTTTTTTTTATGCATACATTGATTGATCATTGATACACCACCCCTTTGATTATGTGAGCAGCTTGTGTCTGTCTATGTTTCCCATGTAACTTGTTTTGCTTTAATCAGGATGGTTGGACACTGAAAAGAACGAGAAAGTATCTAAAGAAGGTTCTTATGGTATTTCGAATCAAATATTCAACCAGGTGCCTGACACAGGAATTCATTGTGGAAATTCAGTTGTTACTCAAACGAAAGACAACTTATGTCACGAGCAGAATCTTGGCTTCTTTCCCTATGATTCAAACAAATCACTTACCTCAGCCTACAAATCAACCTACCGTGAATCTCAGGAACTGGCAGTGCACAAGAATTCCTTAGACGATCAGAACTCATCTACTAAGTGTAGAAAAACTGTTGATAAGCCCTTTATTGGCCATGTATCATCAAATATGCGTTCCTCTGCAGGTGTCATTAGGCTGCCACCTGCTAATAATGGTTACATTAAGCAGTGCACTTTTGCCCGTAAATCCACTCAATGCGACAGTGACGAAAGTGTTCGGATTGCAAATTTCGGATCAATATCTGATTCCCAGTTAAAAGAGGGCTCATCTGAAACGAGCCTTTTCGGCATTTCCAATGAAGGGAATTTCCTTACTCCACTAAAAGAACTTTCGATTCCACTGCAGTCTAGCGATTCTCTTGATCGTACGTGTAGGGCTGGATTTGGGTCTCAATCACATGATGAAAGTATCTATGGTGGGTTTAATATGGCTGGTGGTAATAGTGTTCAAACAGTAAAGTCTAATGAAAATTCTTTGGATTTTGTTGTGGATTCACCTTGTTGGAAAGGCACTTCATGTTCTCAATTTTCAACATTCGATATCGAAGCTGGGAACTCGAATAATTTTAAAAAGAAATTGGACGGATACTATGAGTCCAATCATGAAGCGCAGCAGAAGAATCTCGACTCGGTCATTGATATCGATCGAACCTTTTTCGGGAAAGCTAGTGAAAGCAACAGTAACATTGGGAAAAATGAATCTGATACTCATTGTTCAAGTAAAGATAATAGTTTATTGGGTGATGGAAAATGCAGAGGTTGGGTTGCAAAAGAAAACGAGACACTGAATGAACCCAATATGCCAAGAAAACAATCTGTCCTTGCAAAAGACTTGGCGGGTGAGTTTGATGCGAAAACTCCTGATGCCAAGCACTTAATTGATAAAGTTGCTAAAACGATTTCTCTAAATGATGTCACTGAAGGCGGTTTTGTTGCTGTTCATGCTGCCGAGAAAGTTCTAGCATCGCCTGCTTCTCAAGAAGATGCGAACGAGCGCATTAAAGAAACCGATTGGAAATTGCATGTGCCAACAGTGTTAAAGGCAATGCATAACCTTTCCGAGTTGCTTATGTTTCATCTTTCTGGTGAGTCATGCTCTCTGGAGAAAGAAAACATAGAGACTCTCGAGAACACAATCAGCAACCTTAATTCCTGTCTGCATAGTAAAATCACTGAGGCATCTAAGAAGCCGAAATTAAACAATCCTGTTCGAAACAGTTCTGGCAAACTTTTGGAGTCTCGTAATATGGTATGATTCTTTTGTTGATATACGTAGTACGAAAGATGACTCATGGCTTACGTCTTATTGGATTTATTTATATGAAAACTTGATATAAGGCTTTTTTTTTTTTCTTTGCCAACGTTCTGGTTATCTCTACTGGTTTTGGCTAATGTCCCTACAAAGCCTGGTGTTGGGTGTTTCTAACAAATTTTTCATTTTGATATTCGCCGCTGTAGAAAAATGCTGAATCTTAAGTCATAAGTGTGACGGGAAGGGGATGAAAATAAATAGCGGAAGTTAGTGTTATATAAAAGTAGTATAATGATTGAATTTGGTCGGTGACTGGAAATGTGAGTGATAGGGAAATTTGACTGGAAGTACCATAAAGTTTATGGTTGATTTCCTATGTTTAGAAAACCCATCTCATTTTTCATGTGCAGATTCTTCTAGTAGGTTGTTTTTGGAAGAAGAAATTACTGTTTTTTCTTTTCCCTAGCACTCTGCAAATATTTTTGTCTGCAGAGCACAGTTATAGGAAGTCCTCGTACAATAAATTGAATCTCCATATTTATTCTAATATAAAGCTTGATTATCAGCACACGCTTGAGCATGAAGGAAATAACAGTTATTTTGGTAAGAAGGATGAGAAATCACCAATTTTATCGCCCTTGATGGATGGCATAGACATGTCAAGTGATGACAGTATGACCAAGGTACGTGCTTTCTGGTCTATGCTGCAAAATCACATAAACTCTTAACATCGGAAAATTGAAGCTGTGTGTTCTTGAAAGTTATAGCCTGACATCCTATTTGTCTGTTGCCATCTTCCAGGCTATAAAAAAGGTCCTCGAGGAGAATTTCCTCTTAAATGAAGAAATTCACTCAGAAGCACTTCTATTTAAGAATTTGTGGCTTGATGCGGAAGCTAAACTGTGTTCCATCAGTTACAAAGCTCGTTTTGACAGAATGAAGATTCAGATGGAGCAGATTAGAATCAAGGGCTCACAAGGTTAGAATGTTAGATTTAAAATTGTAAAACGAAACAAATTCAGTGAATAAAACCATGGGGGGCATTTATGTAATTATGTATTAACAAGCATTGCATCCCTGATCTGTGAATGTTCTCAGACAATGAGGATTGTGAAGGAATCTCATCTGATGAGGTTAGCATTTCACCGGCTGACATCACAGCTTCTGAAGTGGGCCCCAAAGGGCCGCATGATGACCAAATCGTCCCTAAGCCCGCTCTTCAGGACATTCCTGCTTCTAGCACAGGTGGGCCCACCGATGACGTGGACGCTTCTGTCTTGGCAAGGTTCAATATCCTAAAATCCCGAGAAGAAAATGCAAAGCCTAATAAGGGTTTCAGTGGCGAGCAAAATGAAGACCCTATTGTGGCCAGCTTGAAATTACGCGAGGAGAATTTCGGAAAATTGATGGGCATGGAAGAATATGAGAATCAACCACGATCAAGTGAGATGAACGATGCGTGTGAGAATACGAGTCTGCATGAATTTCATCATTCGGTCACTAATAATGATCCAACAGTTCATTCGTGTAGGAATAACTTGGGTAGGCGTGATAGTTCGTCTTCGGATTGGGAACATGTGCTGAAGGATGATTTCTCGTGTAGAACATGTGCTGAAGGATGATTTTTTGTGGAAAATTTGCACAAAAGCTACCCTCGAAAAACACTAACTTTGAAAAATTACAAAAAAAAATATCTTGATTTAATTTTATATATACGTCTAACACTCACAACTTTCTCCTTTTGGGAGTATAATTGCACTAGGGCAATTTGATTAAAAATGCACACTTTTTTTTTTGGTGTGGAAAAACAGCACAAAAGTTACCCTCGAAAAACACCATCTTTGAAAAATATAAAATTAATTCTTGATTTAATTTATATATACGTCTAACATTTTTTTTTTGCTTCACCGGGGCCCACACAATCGGTCGGGTTTCATTGCACATCATTCTCGGATCGGGTCAAACAATTTTAGTCCAACGAGTAGTTATTTTGTAACATGCATATATCCCTTTAATGAGTCGACTTTACAAAATACTTAATTTTTTAATAATAAAAAAAAGCGTCAAATACCAGTTGGTTTTTGTTAATACACAATTGATGTGGATATTTGCTATTTTCAAAAGGTAACAAGAGTCTTTCTATGCAAAATTATTATGTCGAATTTCAATATTGCTGTGTTGGTTATACTTATGATCATTTACTATTCACACTCATGTTAGTACGGTTTCGTGATTATTTTATTAATTTGAATATTAACGTCTACTCTTACGCTAGCACACACCAAAATCTCAAACTCGCACCAATTTACGCACACAAATACGGATGTGTGTGAAATAGATAAAATAAAATAAAGTGATATACATTAGCATTTAACCTAATATAGTCATAACTTTGCCAATCGAAAATATAATTACAGGTGTGAGGAGTTCGAGTTAAACCTATGTGACAATTACATGCTTCATTGTTTGGCTTGGATAGATCGTAATTTAGTTTGAATTCAAAAATAATTAAGTTGGGATTATTCATAAATATATTGATTATTTATGGTTTTGTTACATGTATTAAATGCATTTTAATATCATTTTTTATTATAACAATTGAATTGTAAATATATTTTAAAAGTTAATAATTTTTGTATTTTGTATCCGTTTTACATATCTAATACTACCTTTCGCCTTATGATTATGTAAAATGTCACAATTCAAAACGTGGCCTCCCTTTAATCATTCATCATCTACTCGAGTATGCCAAACGAATTGAACAAGCCAGATTGAGTTTCGTGTATATATACAGATGATCTTTGGAATGAAACCAAACCACAACACTCTTTAACAACATCATATATAGAAAACAGAGAATATATATAGTTTGTTAAAATGAGTTGTAAGCTGATTAAAGCTCTTATTCCATTGCAATTTGTGCTTTTCTTTGTGTGCCTTTCGAAGTCGTCTCGTGCGCTACAGGAATCATTTTATGAAAAAAAATGTCCAGGTGTCAACGTGGTGTCTATTGTAAAGGAGGAAGTTACGAGTGAGTACAACAATAAGGATCAATTTATTGCTTCTGCTTTACTAAGATTGCATTTTCACGACTGTTTTGTCCGGGTAAGGCCATCACATTTTAACTCCAACACTAATCGATGGTGATATATATTAAATAATAACTTCAATTTTTCTTTTTCTTTTTTTTTTTTCGGCAGGGCTGTGATGGCTCGATCTTGCTAGACTCGACTCCAGGTAAGCTGGCCGAAAAAGACGCGCCACCAAATAATCCGAGCCTCAGAAAGAAGGCATTCGCCTTAATCGACAGAATTAAGGGTAGACTTGAATCCCTATGCCCAGGTGTCGTCTCGTGCGCTGATATACTTGCGTTTGCAGCCCGGGAAAGTGTCTTGTTGGTATGACATTCGAAATTAATTTATCAGGCACTTTTTTTACTTAATATGCCCTTAATTTGCATATTTCATCAACTCACTCGTGTCTACTTATAACCAACTTTTGTTCTAACATGGCTAGAACTAACTAGTGATATTGTTAAATCAGTTCACCTCGGCTCGACTTGTTGAGACTCAAAAATAAGAATTTTTATAGTTTGGCTCGTTAATGTTTATAAACAAGCCGGGCTCGAGCTCGCGAGGTCGATTACTGGCTTGTTAAAGACTCGAGCTCATCTCTGCTCGTTTACACCCCTAGCTGGAAGTCATATTCCGGACCAAATGATTATTAATTTCACTCAATTTTTCTTGTTCGGTAGTATTGTGTCCGTGATTTCCTTTTCTTCCTAATAATTTTTTTTTTCTTGTCCTGAAATAAAGGCCGGCGGGCCTGTGTATTATTTAGAGGGCGGAAGGAATGACGGCAGAATCTCGAATGCTACGGAGGCTACGCAGAACTTGCCAAAGCCGCAGTCTAACTACAAAACCCTCACCGAGGCCTTTGTAAGAAAGGGCTTACAGAACAAGACATGACTGCTCTTTCAGGTAAACATAATAGATGAAACTTGAAAATGACCTACTTTTTAAATCAAAGGTAACTAAAAATACGACATTCCAGTAGTACAAGTATACATAAATATATGTATATGTATATATACACATACAGAGCTGGTTCAAATAAAAATTTAATCCTAGTGTGAGAAGCATATTAATTTGATATTATTTTTAGTTGTGTGTGATACCATTTTTAATATTATACGGTGCTACCATTTTTAAAAATGCTAATATAAATTGTGTTGCTAATTTTAATAACATACATCTTGGTTAAAAATAGCATCAAAATAAAATCAATCATATCACTATATACAATTAAAAATAGCGGTTCTCACGGTTCTCATACTAGAACTTGGTTCTCATTTGAACCACATCCTATCATATATATATTTTAAATGAGAATGTGGTTTAAATGAGAACCAAGTTCTAGTATGAGAACCGTGAGAACCACTATTTTTAATTGTATGTAGTGCTATGATTAATTGTGTTTTAGTGCTATTTTTAACTAGGATGTATTTGATTAAAAATAGCAACAAAATTTTTATTAGCATTTATGAAAATGATAGCACCATGTAATATTAAAAATAGCATCATACACAATTAAAAATAGCATCAAATATGGTTATCACGGTTCTCACACCAGACATAGTTTTTATTTGAACCAGCCCCTATATATATATATATATATATATATATATATATGTATGTGTGTGTGTGCGCTTTTTTCTATTCATGATCAACTAGCCTAACGATCAGACCTGAACCCGTGCATATACGCAGGAGCACACACAATCGGGCAGGCCAACTGCAACTCCTTCAAAAACCGGCTTCCCCAGAACGGGACGGCCGACCCGAGTTTGAATAAATCGTCTGCAGACTTTTTGCGGGGATATTGTAAGCGGGTCCCACAACCACTAGTGAACATGGACGACACCCCAAACGCATTCGATACCAAATATTACGAATACGTCCTCGAAGGCAAAGTCGTGCTATCCTCTGACAATGCCCTGCTTAATAACAAAGATTCACGGTCGCGAGTGAAACAATATAATGAATCGAGCAACAAATGGTTCCAAGACTTTGCGAAAGCTATGGAGAAAATGGCGAAGCTTTCAGATACGGATCCGAATAATCCTGGTGAGATTCGAAAACAATGCAGATACATTAACTGACGGTGGTGATAAAGGCGTCAGCTCAAATCGAAATCGAAATGTGTTCTGAATAAAAAACATATGTAGTTCCTTTTTTTCTTTTTTATTTCTGGTTCTTGTTTCGTGTGTGCTTTTCTTCTGTCGATCGTGTGTTTCGAATTTGGATGCAACAGTCGTTATAATGTGTATTTTGAAAAAATCGACTAATTTGAATTACCGCAGATGCTGATATACATAATCATAGTACGAATGTTTATTGTTTATGATGTTTTTAAGATATTCCGTTTGGGTTATGAAATTATGTAAGTCCTTTTAGAACTTTAGTTGTTTCAGGTTTCACTACTACGAATCCCGTGCGATGCAAAGGGCACGATGCACGGGTAAGAGATATTCGTTAATATTTATGAATTAAAAATTCTCATTACCTAAAAGGCCCTTGATTTACACACGAACACACACACCCACATGGGTGTGTGTGAAATCAAGGGTCCCTAGGGGCTGACTGCAATGCCCCTAGGGGCAACTTCGAATTCCCGTGGCTATTGTATGTTATATTCCCGTGGCTATTGTATGCTAATGGCTTTAGTGATTTTGCACTGCCTTTTGCAAGGTTACCATAAAAAAATATTTATGCTATTATTAGTTATTTTATCTTACGAATTTCCAGATGTTTTCTTTTAACCATCATTATTATACGTGTATTTGGATGATTGGTAAGAATGAATGACATAAGAATGGAATGATCATTCCCTTACTCATTCCTTATCCCATGATTGATATATTTTTTTTTTTGAAAAGAATGACCATTCCAATAGGAATAACAAAACTCATCTCCATGAGATTAGTCATTCCATAGTAAATGGAAGGTTTTCTTATTCTCATGTTTATTCCTTTCTAAATTTTAAAAATTGAATGGTAATCATGATTTCCCTAAATTTTCAAATGAGTAAATGATTAACTTTTTTTAAAAAAATTAGTAGTTGATGGTGTTCATATACACAAATGAAAAAAAATGTATATATTATACATTATCTGTATTTGTATAATATTTAAATATAAAAATTAGATAATGAGTATATCACATTTTAAAATTTTGACAATTATTAGAAATGAATATTATAAATATAAATTGTATAATTTACACATGAATCACAACAGTTATGATAATAATTATAATAAATAATATAATTTTCATGATTTTGAAAAATTGTGACAAACTAATTGGTTGGGCTCGGGATCGGTGAATAATGGTTGTTTAGTTAACGAGTCAGAGTCAAAATAGACTAGTTAAAAATTTAAGGTCAAGTTTGAGGCAGGGGCGAATTAGAATCAAGGGCTCCCAAGGTTAGAATGTTAGATTAACATTGTAAAATGTAACAAATGGGGGTATTTATGTAATTAAGTATTAACATGTTGCTTGCATCCCTGATCTGTGAATGTTCTCAGACAATGAGGATTGTGAAGGAATCTCATCTGATGAGGTTAGCATTTCACCGGCTGACATCACTGCTTCTGAAGTGGGCCCCGAAGGGCCGCATGATGACCAAATCATCCCTAAGCCCGCTATGGTTCCATTTGTTTCAATAAGTTAAAATGTGGTACTAAGAGTGTTGGGATAAAAACATATTGCATCATTTTCTATGTCTCTAAGGTGAAAGTGTGGTACTAATAAGAGTCGTAAGGAAAAACATATTGCATCCCTTGCAATTGGAACAAGTATACTACAAAAAAAAAAACTGCATTTGGCGACGCTTCTTTTTTTGTTTAATGACGCTTATTGGCGAGTTGTGTTGCTAAATTTGATGTCAGAAAAAAATAAGCGTCAGTAAACAAAAAAATAAGCGTCGCCAAATGCAGTTTTTCTTGTAGTATCATTCATCCAAGAAAATGAAACATAGATTGAAGCGAGTAAATTGGAGGAACATGGTTCTGGAAAAGCAAATTCAATCTCATTTTTTGAGAAAATGAAACATAAATTGAAACTAGAAAATGAATCATAAATTGGAGGAACATGGTTCTGGAAAAGCAAATTCAGTCTTTTTTTTTGCTACGTAAAGGCTATGTTTGGTAGATAAAAAAACTAACTCATAGTTTATTTGATTAGCTTATTATAAACTCCCTGTATTCAAATAAACTCCGTTTGAGAGGAGGAGCTTTTTTACAAAGCTCGAGCTTATTTGACAAGCTTCTTTGGTTACCTTTTCAAATAAGCTCGTTGAATTTTTTATTTCAGCTAGTTTATCAGTTAATTATACCAAACACTTTTATGCTAGCTTTTCAACTATATGTCATAAGTTATAAGGTATAAGTTCGAAAATTACTGATAAGTTATAAGCTAGCTTATCAACTATCAACGAGCTTATCAGTTAGTTTTACCAAACATAGCCAAATAATAATTTTTTGTAATTCTTGGCATTAAAAAGATAAATTTTGCTTTGGGGATAATATGGATTGACACAAGTTGTTTAACTTTTAATTCGAATTGAAACCATACAACGGGCATCTTTTAACTTTGTGTTGGTGTTGTATTTAGGGGTGTTGAAGGTCCAGATTGGTCCGATTTTAGTCCAAACTATGACCAAACTGGATCTAACGGTTAATTTTTTTCTTGTTCATAACCGGACCGGTTTTATTTTTTAACCGACCACAATCCAGACCGCATTGGACGGTCCGGTTTGGCGGTTAACCGGTTAAATTCAAAATCCTTGTTCTGGCCCTTCATTTTTTTTTTCATTTTGGACTTAATTTTTATTTTTCAATTTTGGGCCCAAAAGAAATTATTTGGGCCTAAAAATTAAGTAAAAACAACAATAATAAAATAAAAAATATACAATTCATCCCATAAGCATAAAAATACACATTTTCGTCCCATAAACATAAAAATACAAAAATGATGAAGATTAAATTATGCAAACTGAACCCAAGAAAGAATTCATTTTTCAGTCAGTTTATACACCTAAAATAATAAGAGCAAAGCATTCATAGTGAATGTATTGTATTTATCGACCATGGTGAATGACTGAATGTNCCCCTAGTTGTATTAGGGCAATTTAAACATGTGAAAATAATCTAAACAACTTTCTTCTTTGGGATTATAATCGCACTAGACTAGGACAATTTAATTTAAAATGCACAATTTTGTCTTACGTGGAAAAATTGAACAGAAGTTACCTCGAAAAACGCCAACTTCGAAAAATTACACAAAATAATTCTTGATTTAATTTATATATATGTCCAACTCTACACAACTTTCTCCTTTTGGGATATAATTGCACTAAGGCAATTTGATTAAAAATGCACACCTTTTTTTTGGTGTGGAAAAATAGCACAAAAGTTACCCACGAAAAACACCATTTTTGAAAATATAAAAAATAATTCTTGATTAAAAACTTATATATATGTCTAACATTTTTGTGTTTCACCGGGCCCCACACAATCGATTGGATCTCACTGCACATCATTCTCGGATCAGGATTCAGGTCGTACAATTTTAGTCCGACGAGCATCCAAGATCCGACCATAGACTTCAGGGTCAAGTCAGGTTGGTCGACCCGTAAAAAAGTATTATTGATGTTCATTAGTTACAGAGTTTACACTTTACGGGGATGATTACTTTTTTATTTTATTTTTTTACAGGGATGATTAATTTGTGATGACGAGAATACGCATTTTTTTTTTCTTTTCTTTTTCGTCTGTGTAAATTAATTATGAGCCCTACTTCAATTTATTATTATTATTATTTTATCAATGTATTTAATTAAATTGTCCCCACCAATGCCAATAAAAACGACAATTGATAAAAGGGCCCATATAGAACATGATTGGTTCAAGAGCCATTAGGAACCATATTAAGCCCACAAAAGAACTTGTGTTTGAATCCAACATATGTGGCCCAACTAAAGAAAAAGTCCACCGGTCTGAGACCCAAATATATCGCTTGACATGAAAACAAGCCAAACCAGTTCAACAACGATTACTACAAGGCCATCATTCAGAATATTACTACACATTTTGTTTTAATGATATACAATGAAATAATACTTTAACTTCTAATTTGGTTTTGAGGGCTCGGGCGTTTGTGCCTGATTCAAACACAAATAATTTAATTTTGTGAACAACAGTAACTGGCTACTTAGTATACAGATTCAGATAAAAACGTGACAGATTTGTTTTTAGGTGAACTCAATTGAAAAAAAAATTGCAATCTAGCTTAGAATTAAGTTATATTGTTAACTTACATATGGCCTATGTCATTTTGTTTTTCCAAATAAGGAGACAGCATGCTTTCTAGTTACAACTAGATATAAATTTAATAGATTTTAAATTATATAAAGTGTTATATAATACATCTCTCCTCTATTTATAAATGCAGTCGAGTCAAAAATGACAATTTCTCGTGCTTCCTGATATTAGTGATTCGTATTTTTATCTTTCAACTTATGGTGCTACTACATCCGAAATTTTATCATTCTTATTATATTTTTAAAATTATAAAATACTCGATCAACTTAAATTATAAATATATTTCAAATTTAAAAACTTACTTATTTATTATTAAATTATTTATATCCAAATTAGTTGCTTTTTTACGATCTTTGGTTTGACATATACTAGTTTTTGTCCCGTGCATTTGCACGGAAAACTATATGATACATGAAAAAATAATAAAAATTATAAACAATAGTAAAAATCATAACAAATTCATTGAAAAACATTAAGAAAAAAAATATAAATATTCTTAAACGCTTCTTTATAAAACAACGTCGTGGTTTTTCTATCGTCAAAATCTCCCTCAGCTCAAATCAAACTCTTCAAACCCCACTGACTCGTAACTCTAAAAAGCGCCACGTATGATTGCTCATGACTAAATGCAGAGCTCTTCAGTAGTAAGCCGACGTGCGACAGAGACTGTCTTTGACTCTTATTGATCATGTCATAGCATAGGAAACACTTCTTTATATTGTTTGTCCTCGACTCTTATTGATTGATAGAGATTGTCTTTGCTTCTTAATAAAAAAAATACCATCTTAATATAAATGAGTAAATATAATATTAATTTTTTATATAAACAAAAAATTTAAAGTAATTGATAATGAGTATAGAATTACCCTTGCGGATTCAAGTTATTTCAACAATGTTCTTTTTATATATCTAAGATTTAATTTTTTTTTCTGATTTATATGAATATAAGCACATTTGACTAATTTTTATAAAATTTATTGAAAAAAATAATTACTATTTTTTTGAAAAACTGATAAGATATTAAGATAATACTGTACTTAACATAAATGTGGGATTAATTAAAATAAATCTTTTTAATTTAGTCATTAACTAATTAAATTTAACTATAAAAAACCTTCTTAAATGTGAGATTAATGAGTAATTAATTAAAAAAAATGTAACTCCTTTTGGAGGGAAAGTGAAAATATTTTTATTAAATGTTTTATTAAATGGGATTAGCTAGCAATTGTATATATATTGATTAAATGAAAGTGTTAAACATGAAGTACGAAGCACGACGTCACGTGTGATGTTTATATTCCTTTCTAAATTTAAAAAATTGAATGGTAATCATGATTCCCCTAAATTTTCAAATTAGTTAATGATTTAACTTTTTTAAAAAAAATTAGTAGTTGACCATATGCACAAATGAAAAAAAGAATGTATATATTATACATTATATGTATGTGTATAATATTAAATATAAAAATTAGACAATGAGTATATCACATCTTAAAATTTTGACAATTATTAGAAATGAATATTATAAGTATAAATTGTATAATTTACACATGACTCACAACAGTTATGACAATAATTATGTAATAAATTATATAATTTTCATAATTTAGAGAAATTGTAACAAGCTAATTGGTTGGGCTCGGGATCGGTTAATAATGGTTGTTTAGTTAACGAGTCGAGTCACAATAGACTAGTTAATTTAAGGTCAAGTTTGAGGCAGGGGCGGATTAGAATCAAGGGCTCCCAAGGTTAGAATGTTAGATTAACATTGTAAAATGTAACAAATTCAATGAATAAACAATGGGGGCATTTATGTAATTAAGTATTATCCTGTTGCTTGCATCCCTGATCTGTATGTCCTCAGACAATGAAGATTGTGAAGGAATCTCATCTGATGAGGTTAGCATTTCACCGGCTGACATCACAGCTTCTGAAGTGGACCCCAAAGGGCCGCATGATGACCAAATCGTCCCTAAGCCCGCTTTTGAGGACATTACTGTTTTATTTATTTATTTATTTATTTAATTTCAGGTGTTTGTAATTAGTGTACTGAATGGCGCTTGATAATGAGTTTGCTTTTGATGGCTTTCTTAAATGTTTAGATTTAGACTTATATGTAAGCGAGCCTTGTGTACGGTTGGTTTTCTAGCTATGGTTNATATTGCAAACTTTGCAGTTGGAACATAAATGTGAGTATCTTTCATCCAAGAAAATGAAACATAAATTGAAACGAGAAAATGAATCATAAATTGGAACATGATTCTGGAAAAGCAAATTCAATCCCATTTTGTCCTACGTAAATAAGGGTTATTTGTATTCTTGGCATTAAAAAATAAATGTAGCTTTGGGGATAATATGGAATTACAAAAGTTTTTTAACTTTTATTCGAATTGAAAACCATACAACGGCCATCTTTTAACTTTGGGCTGGAGTTGTATTTGGTTCACGAATTAGGCAATCATATTTTTCTTATAACTGTACATATTTAGTTTTAAAGTATAACATTTTGTTATATAAATATATATTTTCAATGCAAAAAAGGTCTGCCAAGCATTGTGTTTAAGTTTTAGCTCAAGAACCAACGGTTTGACATTTGAAAACAACCTACACAACTTTCTCCTTTGGGATTATAATTGCACTAGACAAGGGCTATTTAATTTAAAATGCACACTTTTTTTTGTGGAAAAATTTGCACTAAAGTTACCCTCGAAAACCACCACCTTTGAAAAATTACAAAAAAAAATTTAAAAAAAAAAAACTTGATTTAATNCTTTGAAAAATATAAAAAATAATTCTTGATTAATTTATATATACGTTTAACATTTTTTTGCTTCACCGGGACCCACACAATCGGTAGGGTCTCATTGCACATCATTATTGGATCGGGTCAAACAATTTTAATCCAACGAGCGGTCAAGAGTCTCAAGACCCGACTATTGACTACAGGGTCGGGTCAGGTCGGTGGTAATATGAGGATGCCTGCTCGGGTCAATCGACCCGTAAAAAGGTATGATTGATGTTCATTATTTAGTATTTACAGAGATTACACGTTACGGGAATATTCAACTATTTTTTTAATTAATTATGAGCCCTACTTCAGTTATACTATTTAAAAAAAGAAACTAAATTAATTTCTGATGCATCGGAAAAATGATTTTCTGCCGACATATATTTTTTAGATATACGGGGCAGAAAAATGGTAGTCCCACGGCTAATAATAGTTACTTGTAACATACACATGTCCCTTTAATGAGCACACTTCACTAATAATAAAAAAAGCGTCCAATACCAGTTGGTTTTTGTAAAATACACAATTGATGTGGATATTTGCTATTTACAAAAGGTAACAAGAGTCTTTCTATGCAAAATTATTATGTCGAATTTCGAGATTGCTTTATTAATTATACTTATGATCATTTACTATTCACACTCATGTTAGTACTGTTTCGTAATTTGAATATTAAAGTCTATCCTTACGCTAGCACACACCAAAAATCTCAAACTCGCAACAATTTACGCACACAAATACAGATGTGTGGGAAATAGATAAAATAAAATAAAGTGTTATATACACTAGCATTTAACCTAATATAGTCATAAATTTACCCAAGAGCACGTGGGTGAGATGGTTGGGGTCTCTCCCAGCTTAACCAGAGGTCTCGAGTTCGAGCCCTGGAAATGCAGCTGTGTTAAAACTCTTGAGGTAGAGCTTTGCTGCCCTTGTGGTCCTACCCGGCTCGATTCCGGATTAGTCGGTCCCCTCGGGGATTCGAAAACCGGAAGGTTCATTGTACCAAAAAAATATAGTCATAAATTTGCCAATCGAAAATATTACAAGTGTGAGGAGCTCGACTGGACGAACGAGCAACCTACCAAGACAACCAAGACGTCGTGAATATCAAAATGGCTCTAAGGGCTCTAAGGACCCTCGGAAGGATGATCGAGGATCTTTGGACGACACAAAATATCCCGAACAACCCAAACAAACCAGAGATTTCAAGGAAGGTCGAGCTAATGAACGGACGACCTAAAGAATGGGCGCGGCCTAATGGACATTACTACTGAGCTATTGTGGATAAGAAAAATGAATCTTATGATGATAAGAATGAATCTAATGATGACTAGGATATGATTAAGATAAAGATAAGCACTAAGCAGATAATATCAAGCCCGGGCAGACTATTTCGGGTTGGTATTTTCCTATAAAAGGTGCCATGTTATACCCGAACACAACTCTACATTCTCCATACATTATTCATAGCTTTGATTACATAGCACCACCATCTTCTTCTCTGTGCTAATTTCGGCGTCGGAATACTAACGTTGGGAGTCCCTCCCGGCCCATTCCAGGTCATTTCGAGCAGCTCAGGCAGATCGGAGTTCAGATCCAACCGACTCAGCCTTGACTCGGGGTTCCGGTACATCATAACCTATATGAACTAAAACACAGTATTCATATGTATTAAAGTCAATAAAAAGACTCCTCTTGAGTTTGCTGAAAAATTGTCACGAATATCAAGTCTGATTGGATCATAATGTAATAAAGGTTGACAGGAGTCGAAGGCTGAAAGGCTGCGGCGAACGGCGGTGGGGTGAGTCACACGCACCGGAGAAAGCTTCCGGCACTGTGACTAAGACAAAGCGCGTAGAGACCACAAGCGCCGACGATGGCACTAAAACTTCGAGTGAAGACTCACCTAGAGATGCCAGATAAGATGACTGGGGTGGTGAGAGTCGACGATGGCTAGAGACGAGCAACGAATAATTTAGCCTATGTTTGACCCTGGTTCTGATACCATGTGAGAGTTGTGGAAATATTATATCCCCTTAGATAATAGATATATAATTTTCGAATGTGCTGAGCCAAAAGTAGCAGACTCGCATGTTTCGGGATCTTATGTGGCAAAATTACATGCTTAATTATTTGACTTGGATAGATTTTAATTTAGTTTCAATCCAAAAATTAATTAGGTGGGGATTATCCATAAATATATTGACTATTTATAGTCAGGTTGCATGTATTAATTGCATTTCAATATCATTTTTTATTATAACAATTGAATTGTAAATGTATTTTAAAAGTTAATAACTTTTGTATTTTTTATCTGTTTTATATATATAATATGTCAAACCAATCATTTGTTGATGAATTTCGATTTGACATCCATATAGTATGTATGAACTAAATAAATTATACTTATCTTTATAACAATAATAATATTATTAATTAATATTAATTAAAAAAATAAAATTATTTTTCAATTAATATATTTATGTTTCAAGTAATATGATATAAGTTAGAAAAAAACATTATAATATAAACATGTAAGTCGCACAAGTGTGATTCTAAAAGTGTGAATTACAGTCAATAAAAACGCGTGTACTCCCTTTTAATCATTTCTTGCATGAGAATGTTACTGTCACAATTCAAAACGTGGCCTCCCTTTAATCATTCATCGTTTACTCGAGTATGCCAAACGAATTGAACAAGCCAGATTGAGTTTCGTGTATATATACAGATGATCTTTGGAATGAAACCAAACCACAACACTCTTTAACAACATCATATATAGAAAACAGAGAATATATAGTTTGTTAAAATGAGTTGTAAGCTGATTAAAGCTCTTATTCCATTGCAATTTGTGCTTTTCTTCGTGTGCCTTTCGAAGTCTTCCCGTGCGCTACAGAAGGATTATTATAAAAACAAATGCTTCGGACATGGAAAGCAATACAACGTGGAGGCTCTTGTGAGTGACGAAGTTAAAAGTGCGTACAGAAGTGACAAATCTATTGCTCCTGCTTTACTAAGATTGCATTTTCACGACTGTTTTGTGCGGGTAAGGCCATCACATTTAACTCCAACGCTCGTCGATATTGATATATATTATTGCTTAGAGGATTAAATAACGTCAACCTTCTTTTGCAGGGTTGTGATGCTTCGATCTTGCTAGACTCGACTCGAGGTAAACCGGCGGAAAAAGTCGCGCCACCAAATAATCCGAGCATCAAACAGAGCACATTAGACCGTATAAACTACATTAAGGGTCAACTTGAATCCCTATGCAAAGGTGTCGTCTCGTGCGCTGATATAATTGCGTTTGCCGCCCGGGACAGTGTCGTGTTGGTATGACAATCGAAATTAATTTATCAGGCACTATTTTTACTTAATATGCCCTTAATTTGCATATTTCATCAACTCACTCGTGTCTACTTATAACCAACTTTTGTTCTAACATGGCTACAACTTAACTAGTTAGTGTTGCTAAACAAAACGAGACAAATTTTTATATAAATTTCTATAGTTCGACTCGTTAATGTTGATAAACGAGACGAGCTCGAGTTCGATTACTGGCTTGCTAAAGACTCGAGCATGGCTCTACTCGTTTACACCCCTTAACTGAAAATCGATTAGTCCCGACCAAACAAAGGATTGATTTCACTCAATCTTTCTTGTTCGGTTTAACGTGTCCGTGATTTCCTTGTCTTTCCTAATCCTTTCTTTTTCTTGTCGTGAAATAAAGACCGGCGGGAAAAGTTATGAAGTATTGGGCGGAAGGATGGACGGCAGAATCTCAAATGCTTCGGAGGCAAAGTCGATGGTGCCATCGCCTCAATCTAACTACAAAACCCTCTCCGATGCCTTTAAAAAAAAGAACTTAACAGAAGTACACATGATCGCACTTTCCGGTAAACATTATATTTGTGTGCTTTTTTCTGTTCATGGTCGACCAGCCTAACGATCAGACTTGAACCTGTGCATATACGCAGGAGCACACACAATCGGGCAGACCAACTGCAGCTCTGTCACTAAAAGACCGGCACCGGCCAGTTGTTCGCGGAATCCACAAAAACTAGTGGACATGGAAAACACCCCACAAAAATTTGATAACGGTTATTACAATCGCGTCCTCCAACGCCAAGCCCTGTTTTCCTCTGACAATGCCCTGCTTAATAACAAAATTTCACAGACGATAGTGAAACGATATAATGGTTCGTTCGATCAATGGTTTCACGACTTCGCGATTGCTATGCAAAAAATGGGGGAGATTTTAGATACGGATAAGAGTAATCATGGTGAGATTCGATCTGACTGCAGAAAGGTTAACTAACGGCGTTGATAAAGGTGTCTGCTCAAATCGAAATCTGGTCTGAATAAAAAAAACAAATGTAGTTCCTTTTTCTTTTTTCAATTTCTTTCTTGTCTTTGTTTTGTGTGTGTTTTTCTTCGTGTATTTCGAATTTGGATGCAACAGTCGTTATAATGTATGTTGGATAAATCGACTACTTTGATATGCATACTGAGTAGGGAATGTTGTACTTTTTATTACTCCCTCTGTTTCTTATTAAATGTCGTTTTAATTTAAAACTTCTAAATTACGATTTTAATGGGTTGTGTAATAATCTTATTTTTAATCTTATTAAATTTAGTTTTTGATTTATTAATGGGTGGTTTTTAAAGATAATGATAAGAGATAATGTTTGTTAAAGAGAATAAAGATGTAATAATGAATATAATATTTCCAACGACAATTAATTTGCAAAAAAGTTGACACCCTACAACGACATTTAAAACGAAACAGAGGGAGTATAACATATCTATTTTTGTTCCAAGAAAGGAAAAAAAAAATCTGGACCCATAACAGAAGAAGTTTGTCCCACTCCCACCGTCATGAAGACTTGATCATTATTATTCCATGATAGAGGGTTAATTCACCACACTGCAGTTATACTATAGTAATTATTTATGCAAATAATCAATTTTTGTGGTCGAAAAAGTTTGCCGAAGCAATGGTGAAGATGGGGAGTATTGAGGTCTTGACGGGTAGTCAAGGTGAGGTTCGTGCAAATTGTAGAGTGATCAATGGGTAAGGAAAATTGCACTTCTCTTAGAAAACGATCGATTGATCTTGACTTGTGTATCGTAAAAGGTAACCGAATAAATGTGGTTCCGACCATGTATTGTCCAAAATTGTTCGATAGGAATTTAGTAGTCTACCAACATATGGTCTTTCCTGAAACAAAATGCAAGAACATACGAGGTAATTCTACCTACGATTACATGAAATGTTCGAAAGTGTTCGTGTATGTAGTGTGTGCATAATATTGAAATGGTAAATGTGTGATCCCAACACATAATTCTTGGCATGAAAGAGTAGCTCACTTCAGAGAACACAGAACGAATGCGATTTTCATTATTAACGAGCCGATTTTGAGCCTTAATAAGCCGATCTCGAGCTTCAACGAACTCGAGCTCAAGCCAAACTCGAGCCTTAACAAGCCGAGTCGAGCTAGGCTCGTTTAATTTAACAGCACTAGTTTTGATGAACTTAACCAATAGATCAATTGTGTCACCACTAGATCGATGTCCCTACCCCGACTCAAGCAGAGATAATCCATCACATATACACATGAATATTAGTCCAAAGACTAATCGAATTTCACAAAAAGAAGATTTTTTTTTTTTAGCTCAATGAATTTTCTCCACATACATCTTTCGGAAAAATAAATTTATACAAACTACAATTCCAAGTAAAACAATCGGGATAGATACTATTAGGGCATGATCCCGGATCCCTAGCGCAAAAAACCCTTCACGGTTCTTTAATCTCACGACTTAGCGAAAGAACAAAGGTCAGGCCAAATTAAAATTTATAATTAATGCATCAACAAAAGAAATGCCCGATCTAGCGAGGAATAATATGTCGTTGGTATGGTCCCAATTGCTCGTCTTCTTTTTTCATAACATTTTTGTACACTCTTTCATTCCTTTTTTCCTGGCTTTCTTTTCTTGGTCCCAAGCCTCATTGTTAAACGCATGGCAATGGCCAGTAGACCCGACCCACTTCGAACATGGGGCAGATAAATCGCAAACAAAACAGAAACACTGCACGTAAGACAAAATGCATCAAAAAGTCAGTACCTGAATAGCGTAACCATTCAAAAAAGATTTTTTTTAAAAAAAAATAGATTTTTAGCTATATAAGTACATAGTTTTACCAATTCACAGTGACTGTCATGAGGAGTCTTCTGGAAAGGATATTTTGCGCATGTGTGCCGTGGATGAGGATAATCTCGGCATGCTACCTGCAGCTCGAAAGGGAAGGAGATAAAAAGGTTAATTAAGTTCTCTCAATGACAAACAACATAATTTAACTGCAGAAAGAATATAGACAATGACAAATTAATGTCTCAAAACTTATGGCTTTCATAAAATTCAGCTGCACCTGCAAGATATGTAGCTACACAAGCAATGGAACACAAGACAATACTCACAAGTGCTCTAAAAGCCAAATATCATTCAATTAAAATCGTGTCTTAAGGCCGTTGATTGATTGTAGCTTATTTTCTTTTCGCTCATATTAACAAACCAATGAGGCGTTTTTTCAATCTCTATCTCGATTAATCAATTGAACGAAAACTTAGGTGCAAAGAATTCTTCTTTTATTTCACCAAAAACTGAAACCAGATCTTTATTCATATTTCATACCATGGCCGCATCAAAAGCATTGAAAATTTTGAATGCAAACAAAACCACACTGGAACAAGTAAATTTACAGTTAACAATGGTATAAAATATATGATATCAAATCAGTACACAATTACCACAAGGGCAATAACTTTAAGCAGTGAAACTAAGAAACTCAATTTTCGCAGTATTAAGGATGGAAAAATGAAACCTTTGCAAATTTCATAACTTCATAGCACTATATCATCATCATTTCCCTAAAACTGCTAACTGAACCCAGACAAAAAGGAGCACTCACCATATCCATGAAATCAATATCAACACCATCTAGCAAAACAACTAACAATTTAAAACTCAATCAAACAAAAACAAAAAAAAAAATTAAAAAATAATAAAATAAGCAGAAATTATTCAGTCAATCACCTGCCCCTTTTCAGCAACCACCTGCAAATCGACCTCGGCATCATCACAGTCATCCATCAATGGAGACCTCAACCTCTGCATATCATCGTACGGATCGAACTCGAGGATGAAACACTCCTCGTTTGCCTCGGCCATCTTTATCTGGTCCCTGTTCCGCAGACAGTAAACGGGTCTCAAAGGCGTGACCTTTCGATCGGGAGAAGGGTAAGAGTCGTCTATCTCAATCACTTCGATTTTCTTTTCCGCCATTGAATGGGACCTCCTCGCTGGTTTCTTCTTTCGAGCTCCATTGACGCCCAATTTCGAGGATTTGTTCTTCGGTAAAACCCTGGAAGAAGAAGGGTTTTTCGGCATTAAACAAGAGTGAATTTTGAAAACTTTGAAATTTGGTGCTTTTCAAATTTCGATTGTCAGAGGATAACGTTCTAACCAAGTGGCCAGTAAATGGGCCAGGGCTTGATAATATTGACTTTGCGGCCCAGTTAATTGCAGGTTATTCATATATGGGCTGGATAATGGATAGTCGATGAATGTCCCAGTCCATGTCGTAGAAAGCCCATCGAATTAGAGGTAGTGTAGTAATTAGTTCGGACTCAGTTTGGCACTTAGCCGATAACTGATAGCAAATGAGATAACTGAATTAGCAAATTAGGCAGCTATTTAGTGAAAAATTAGTTGTTTGATATATTAAAATAACAGAAATTGCAATTTTCTATTCAAAAGAAAGCTCTTGTGTGAAGTCTTTTTGAAAATAAGCTCTTCGGATCCCAAAATTTATTTTAAATTGCTACTTACCAACCAGAAAAAATTAGTGGTTCTTACCGTGTCAAACTTATAATTCACCTTCAAACCTCTAATTTGATTCCAAAACGCTAATTATCAAACTAACACAACCAGTTTTCATAAATGTAGAGGCTTGGCCGTCTTCTTTTTGTGTATCGAAATTCAAATTTATGTTCAAATTAATATGCATTTATGATATACCATTACTCAGTCACTCTTTTAATTATATGCGGATTGGCCCTTTTGTTAGTTTTATGATATGGGCCCAATATGCTCTTTCTCCATGGGCCAAAAGCCCACAAGATATTTGTCACGTTAATTTCAGGATAATCGGAATAAGGTAATGTTAAATTGTTAGTTAATACATCTTGACCGTGACGTTTAAACAAGCGGCACCGTGTTTTAGGTGTGACATTTACGTGTGATCTCAAATTCTCAGTTCTTATTTATGTCAATGGTCAATGTGTAATCCAGGAATATCGGTTGTATTATCGAATTAATAAATATAATAATTTATATAAACATATATATACAATATAACATAAAATATAAAAATAAAAGAAAATGACCATATTCATTAAAATTTTAACTTATCAATGAGAGAAAAATAAAGCATATAAACTACAAAATTTAAATATTACATTTTCAGCTAATAATATTTACTTTATAATTTTTTTATTGTTGACAGCTATTTCAACTCGTATTTTTTGATATTTATGATATAATCTCAATTTAATCTGGTGCTACCGTAAATATGATATTTTATGTATAGTACCCGATTAATCGACTATGCTCCTCTATTCACGGTGGACAAATTTTAATATGTCCACAACTTATATGAATAGTGTCAATAAGGTAGGTAATCCTTGATTAATAACTACGTAAAAGAACATGAATAAATAAAACAATTGTATAATAAACAATAGTTGTGTTATAAATTTATTTTGTGAATACAAAATTAACTCTTGGACCATTGTCATCATTGCATTATTACGTAGACTGATTTACATTTTCATCAATATCAACAGCTGTAGATGCCATATGCTTGTTCAATTAC
>BKCP01007626.1:1686934-1703183 GCA_008636005.1 Striga asiatica | reverse complement strand
CGACCCCATTTCCACCCTCAACAACAGCAAGGCCAGCGAGTTCTCCGCCCCACTCACCTCCTTCGACTGGAACGAGGCCGAGCCCCGCCGCATCGGAACCTCCAGCATCGACACCACCTGCACCATCTGGGACGTCGAGAAGGGCGTCGTCGAGACCCAGCTCATCGCCCACGACAAAGAAGTCTACGACATGGCCTGGGGAGAAGCCGGAGTTTTCGCCTCCGTTTCAGCAGATGGCTCGGTTAGGGTTTTCGATCTCAGGGACAAAGAACACTCAACCATCATCTACGAGAGCCCAGTCCCCGACACACCTCTCTTGAGGCTCGCCTGGAACAAACAGGACCTTAGGTACATGGCAACTATTTTAATGGACAGCAATAAAGTCGTGATTTTGGATATCCGTTCGCCAGCTGTCCCTGTGGCCGAGCTCGAGAGGCACACGGCCAGCGTGAACGCCATCTCGTGGGCCCCACAGAGCTGCAGGCACATATGCTCTGCAGGGGATGACGGGCGGGCCTTGCTTTGGGAGCTGCCCACAGTTGCTGGGCCCAATGGGATTGACCCAATGCTCGTATACTCAGCAGGTGCGGAGATTAATCAGCTGCAGTGGTCCGCGGCCCAGCCCGATTGGATTGCGATTGCATTTGGGAACAAGATGCAGATGCTCAAGGTTTGAGGTAGTTTTTTACATCGGGTTTTACGAATATTGTGCTATAATAGTATAATGTGATTATTTTTGGGGGGTAAAGCTTTTGCAGGATGTGTTGTTGTTTCACTTTTTGGATGATGGGAGAGTGTATATGAAGTTGGGCATTTGCTATATATCTTGAGGCATTGGATATGTATTGTTGATTGGCTCTTTGAATTCAGATTATGTGTTTTGTAAGATAATTTTGTAGTTGGACACGAGTTTACTTGTTTTCGTTTCTTTGTGAGCCGGTGTTATTGTCTTTTTGGCTTCTTTGTTTCCATGTAAGATAATGTTAGATAATGGTGCGTTTTGATGGTGAAAATGGTGCTCGGTTGGTTTTCGGCACGTTTTTTCACTTGAGAATATCACATCTCTGTTACTTGCTAGAATTAGCAGGGTCGTGCATGCTGATTCTGGTTTAGTGATGTGAAAACGAAGCATGTTGTTGATGTTCTCATAAAATTTGAACAAGAATATCCTCTGATGCTAGAAGTGATAAAGGCAAGAAGTAGAGAAGTATAAAATTACTCAAGAGGGATTAAGTTGATGTGACATGAAAGTTATAGCATCCCAAATTTGTGGTGCAAAAGCTCTGGTATTGATGATTACTTCTCCTTACTTTGTTGCTGAGGTTTTACTATGGGTTCTTCCATATTCGACCCTGCAGTCACCGTGTTTTTTGTTATTTACAGATGCATCAACATGTGTTGATCCAAATGTAAAATAGTACACCTGTTGTCTAAACCGTTAATCAACCATACTTTTGTAATAATACTCATGAGTATGTCTAGTAATAATAATAATAATAATAATGTAGAACCTATCCTTCCATAGTTCACGAATCACACTTAAATTTATGAAACTGAATTGCCTTTGGGTACATGGTTAGGCATTTTTCCTTAAAGCCCAAAGTTGGAATTTTTTTTGTTACTTCAAAGAAAAAAGGAAAGAAAAGAAACATTACAAAAACCAGGCTAATTTTTCACAACATTGTATATAACCATTGTTCAAAAAATTTGGTATGGGTGCCGGTTTTCATCTAGGCAGTCCTTATAGGCTCTCGCGTAACTAGCCGCAGGTTCTGAAATTAGTCTCGCCTAGATTTATTAGGCGGTCTAGGTGACGTCTAGGCGCTCATATATATATATTTCTTTTACATTTGAATTTTGAGTATAATTTAATTATTTCTACATGAAATGTACAATGATTATATAATTATTGTGGCTAATCATATTAGTTAGTACATTTTATAGAGTATATATATTTTGTAAACTATGCATAATAATAATATAAATTGTGACTATGCATAATGTAAACAAGCGTCCGTCGCCTTTTAGTATATTGGAAAAATGCGTATTTTGAATTAATGTACAAGGTATACCAGCGTTAGTTATTTCACTTAATTGTATGCAAATGACACATAAAAACTTCAATTGCTAAGAAAGAAGAAACCAATATGTAAAAGGAGCATTTGTTAAACGTTCAATTCGATCTCCACACCCAGTTATGACAATGGTTTACTCTACAACTAAACGAAACTAACCGCATGTGAATTCATTTGAAAGTCATTAAACTTGATAATATTTTTTTTTATGTAATTTTCTTCAACTTTATCATCTAGTCTGACTCGTTAACTTAACATGCCAAGCTTATTATCGGCCTGAGCTTAACTCAAATATTAGGAGCTTAGCTCGTCTCATTTAACATAGTAGTAGACTAGTAGTAATAAAGTAATAAAGGGGCTATTTTGATATTTCTGAGAAGCACAGGGCTGTTTTGATTACACCACATGACCCAAGGACACAATTACAATTTCCAAATCCAACTTCGTATAAATACCCGCAAAACCCTAACCAACTTCACAAATTTCAGCAGTCGACGGCACGAATCCTGTGAGAACTCCAATTCGCCTCCGCGCAGAGAAGAAGAGAAAATGTCGGTCGGAGAGCTCGCTTGCACGTACGCCTCTTTGATCCTCCACGATGATGGCATCGCCGTCACTGTAAGTTTTCTTCCATTCCATGAACAACATTTGTGATCATGTAATTACCGTGTGGTGAAGTTCGATTTCCTTTGTTTTCATTCATCATTTAGGCGGAGAAAATCGCTACTCTGGTTAAGGCTGCGAATTTGACTGTGGAATCGTACTGGCCGAGCCTCTTTGCGAAGCTTTGCGAGAAGAAGAACATCGAGGATCTCATCGTGAACGTCGGATCCGGAGGCGGTGCTGCCGTCGCCGTGGCTGCTCCGGCCGGAGGCGCTTCGGGTGCGGCCGCCGCAGCTGCTCCCGCCGCTGAGGAGAAGAAGGTACAAACTGCTTTTCACTTATTTATCCAATCGTTTATATTTATTATTATTGCTCATCATTGAGGTTAGGTTGTTTGATGGTTGATTGCTAATGATTTTTTAATCTGATGGATTTTATTTCAAAAATGTTTCTGACGCATTTGTATATTAGTTCAATGTGACAGCCTTGTTATTACCATATCAAGTATAGTGAGTTCCAAAAAATTCATTAATTGGAGCTTTACGCCAACCTTGGCCTGGCTCGATAAGGCTTTATAAATAGGGGTTTTTACTTTGTATGTAGTTTTATGAACTTCTATCAAATATTGGCTTGTTAAAGCTTGAACTCTGCTTAATGAGCTGTGCTTGAGCTCGTTTATTGGGTGGGCTCTATAAGGGCTCGAGTGTATTGTTTACAGCTCCAGAACCTGTGAATCTTGGTACCCTTTTAGAATCATCATTGTGTTAAATCCTGGTTCTGAGCGTGTATTGTAGGTTGAAGTCTTGCTTTTCGAATATGAACGTTGGATATAGTTAGTTAATGACTTAAGTTTTGTTTGTGGATTAAACTTCTGCAGGAGGAGCCAAAGGAGGAGAGTGATGATGACATGGGATTCAGTTTATTTGATTAGAGAGCCAATTTCAGCCTGTTTTTAAGATATGGGGTTTGCAAATTTGGGTTGGCTTATTTTATGTTGCAGAAGTTTTTGTTTTTACTTTCGAAGGATGTCTGCGATTGTACAGCTGGGCTTTGAACGGCTTTTTTCGTGCATTGCAGCACCACGCACTATATGTTGGTTTTCTTTATGACTTACAAATCTTGATATGCTGTGAAATTGGTCGATTTCGTTATTATTCTTTTATTATGCTTTACCAATTTAACGTGAGGTGGTCCGTCAATCTCTATGAACCCTGTCTCAAGCTCAATGGAGGCAAAGGCATTACCCAAAGGGCAAAATGGTCATGCAGCTCATGTAGAACCAATGCCTACCCGAGACCCATAATATCGAATATCAATCTCCCGATCCCCTTATATACATAAATTTTTTATGTGAATCTGAAATCAGAAAATGGTTATCCTATTTTTTCATTATATTCTTGGTTTGACTTCTGCAAATTTATGTAAGCACTTCAAAAGTTTATAGATAACCATTTTCTTAAATTCTCACCACAGAATGTGTTGTCAATACAAAACAATTTTGCAAATGCATAGAAGTCTCTCTAGGTTCCACTTATAAAGTAGAATGAAAACATGTCAAATGGTCTATAGATATTCTCTTGATTCATGAATATGCCTGTCGTGCATATATTTCACTGGTATATCTTGAAGATGAATTATCCATGGACTAATTGAGACAGTTTTGGCTTGGTGGGAATTGTTGGGATGAAAAGGTTATTAGTCACTTTCTAAATGGCCAAGTAGCAGCATTTTTTCCCATTCCATTAGAGTTCAAAATAAAGTGTGCAACTGACTAAACTCAAAAAGGTTTACCCTCCTCCAACCATAAGTAAAGTAAAAATTTAATTCAGCTGAGATATAAAATGTGGAAATCAAGCAAGGAATAGATAATCTGAGGAAAGTTGATTTTATGACCATATCTTAAATGAATGGAAAAAAAAAAAAAAGTTAACCACAACAAATGTCACAAGCATAAACTGGCAATTAACCTCATAATTTGATCAACCCGGAATTGGCTATTGCATAAATCTGAATGTGACATCATAGTTGTGAGTTTCCATTTATAGAAAGCCTCTAAAAGATGAGCAATTCGTTATCTCGAAATGGGTGGCCTCATGCAAGTAACCTTAAAATATGGTATAAGATCTCATATTCCATTTTCATATTTCAACTCGTGTTACATTTTGTTGAATGCATGACACGTGTAAAAATATGATGTCATCATAAAAACGTGTCACGCATCAAATGGAATAAAACACGAAATTGGAATAGGAAATCTCACTCCTTCAAAAACAGGGCTGGAACAAAATAACAAATGAATAAATATAAGATATGCAAGTTAGCAGCAAAAACTTCAAAATGTAGAGAAGTACCTACAACAGCCAATCACAACAAAAAGACTGTACAACAGTTATATATTTATATGCCAGATCTTTTTTTAGGTGAATTAATAGGTATTAGAATCACTCAACTCACTCTATTCCTCAATCCTCAATCATCTATGTAATAGTTACATGAAAAAAAAAAAGCAAACAAAAAAAACCTGGAACGCGTTGTTCTAAAACTGATCTGTCTACTTTCCTTTTTTTCTGCAAAAACTTGTTCAAATTTGCTCCTTAATTTTGTATACTTAGAGCACCTAACCAGTCGAGGAGTTCCCAAATTGAGGGTCGTTCGACACCTGGCGAACAAACTGTCCTTTTACACGCGGACGTTGCTCGGCCAGCTTCTTTCTGCTTTCATATCTCACCTGTCAAGCAAAATTAAAAATATTAGATTCTTGAAAAGCNTTGATCTGCCTCAACATAATGTATAAAAGGAATAAAGGGATATTTAGATTTTGCATAACAATTTTACCTTCTTCTCGAAGCATCTATCTTTCCTCTTCATACGGAACTTATTTAAAGCGGCTTCCCTCTGCATGGATCGTTTGGAGGCCTCATCATGAACGCAAAAGCTTTCTTCATGACCCAGATTTTCCGAAGGGCCCTTGCTGACGTGGACTTTGTCTTCATTTCTATAGCTGCTGCAAAAATTGCTATTTCCACTATGATCCTCCACATTATTTTCCGGTTTATTCTCTGTTTGAACAACTGAGTTGCTGATTTTTTGATTTAAAGCCTGCTGCAAACTCGACGGCTGATGATCCGATAGGTAAAATAAGCCCGATTGGGGGAAAGACTCTGTGTGGTGAGGTGTATGTGGACTCGACAGTGAGGAAGTGCCTGATTGGGCGCAGTATAGTGAAGGCATCATTGAATTATACCCGCTGTTTGGATTGTCGAATCTTACACCTTTGACGGGGATTGGATGGGATATTTCTTTGTTCTGAGTGTAAGAGAATGTGATTTCAGGGTATCCTGTTTGGATTGTGGGATTAGCAACGTGATTTTCGGGAAGTGATGGCTTGTTAATGTACCTGCAAGAAGAGTTTTTTCTTCATCGGGCCACTGTATTCTTGAGAGTATATAAATAAAAAATAATGAACTCTATTACATTTTCATCTCTCTTTCTCTCTCTCTNTTAAAAAAAAAAAAAAGCAAAATGGCATATAAAAGCACCACGAGGCTTTTGTAATTTAATCACCATAGCTTTTGCTATTTGCGCTTAAATCACCACCTTTCGTATATTTTGCGGATCAAAGCATAAATTTGACTTTCGTCAGATTAGAGCTGACTTAGCATAGACGAAACGTTGTGATTTAAAAGCAAAAAGTGGTGATTAAATTGCAAAAACCTTAAAGGTGGTGCCTTAATATGCAATTTTGCCTCTCAACAGACATAGAAAAGCGAAAGACCAAACAGGGCACAAATCAACTCACCTCGAAAAAGCCGATGCATCTGAATGGTTTAATCTAGACCGTTCATCGTTTGCTCGATTCACAGAGCCATTGTAAAGAGGCCTTCTCAAGGACAGGTCAAGTAGAGGCAAAATGTCAAACTTGTTTGCACTAACATTTGGAGGTAAACTTCCTAAATTGCCCTTCAGGTGATTATCAAAAGCTCCGATTAGATCAATGGCTTCATTACATGGTTTCTCGAGTACAAACGTGTTCTCAGCATGCATTTCTACATTGAGAATGAGAAAGTCGCAAAACAAGTATATTATCAAGTGTTTTGCTTCCATAAGGTGAAATGATTTAAATAAAAGTTTATTAGAAGAATAAAAGAAAGGAAATAGCCTGTAGGGAACATATGATATACCTCTGCTCTCGTTTTCATGTGATCGTTTTTCATCATTTACTTGATGAAAATCTTCTTCTCCACAAGAAACGCTAAATTTTTCTGAAAGACATTTACTCTTTTGTTTCTTCGAGCTGCAATGACCATTTTCATTATCTTCTCCTTCTTCAGTCTCAGACTCCGGTTTTGTGCATGAGCTCTGTAGAATAACGTTTTAACAACATTAAAAGAAAATAAAGTAAGGACTGATAGACAAACAAAAATATTTTACGAAGCGTACATTATTTCGAGGGGGCAATTGTTCAAAAAAACGCGAACTTTAAGAAGTAGGCTAAATTGAATCTAGATTTGAATATTTGATAATATCTGGCAAGAAATTAAAATAAACGTGATGAAGAAAACATACAAATTACCTGATCATCAGTTCCCTTTTTAGTGCACAGCTTATTTCTCTCAATGCATGAGATACAACCACTCGAGTGGTTACTAATGGCATTGTTCTCAGCAGTAGTTTCATCTTTTTGCTGCACACTCTCGTCTGGAGGTCCGAGCCCAGCACTAGTGCTCGACTGAAATAATTATATTAAAAAAAAATCAATATTATCTTTTATAGAACAGTGAGGTAAATTTACGAAAAAAGAAAACTATAGAAGAGTTTACAATTATAAGAACTACCCTATAGAGTATACAATTTGTGAAAGCGAAAAAACTAAGAAAAATCAATGGACTTTTTGAAATTAGACTAAACATCAAGCATTTTCATGTACTTTTTTTGGGAAAAAAAAAAAAAAAAAAGTGGTGGTTAGAGCTTACAGCTTGTTTCCTCCATACATGCTGCCATAAGTTCCTTAGCTCGTTTTTTCGGACAGGCTTGACAAGAAAATCAGATGCGCCTCTCAGCATGCACTTATAAACAGTGCTAACCGAGTCTTGCGATGACATCACTGCATTTTGCCGAATAAAAATGGTAACAGAATTTAGAAACTATCCAGTATTTGAAATATGTGTGCAAACTAAATAAGATGGAAATATTAGTCATATTAGCCCTTACTTATTACAGGGATATTTTTGCAGGGCTCATGCTCCATTATTAGAGTGAGAAGCGCATATCCAGAGATTGATGGCAAATCGACTTCGGTTAGAATGAGGTCTATATTGCATGAACTTCCTTTAAGTACTTCCCAAGCTTTTAAGCCATCAGGAGCCGTAGCAACTGCCTCACGCAAAAGAATAAAAAAAAAATGAGTCCGATTAAATTTACAGCAGCCATCGAACATTTAAGAATTTTTTCTTGCGAAATCTTAGGCTAATTTCTTGAGAGTAAATTACTTAGCTCCTTTGTGACCTAAGTCATGTGCATTCTTTAAAAAATGCCAACTTTTCCTTAACATGCGATTTAGATTGAGTTTTGCTTATAGTTCTGAATCTTATGTACAAATATACACTAGTGTATACCAGTTAAACCATCTTCTAACTAAATCAACTTCTAGCTTCCACAGGCGAAACAGTANTAAACTAGTTTTTACTTTTTGCTACAATGAATCACTTTGTTGTGTATCTTTGCTGTGAGAGAGGAAAAATCTGGGGAAAAAACAGCAAACTATTCTCTGAGAAAAAAAATATATCTAAAATTTTAACCATCTGTATCCTGATTCGTGGATTGCGAACAAAAGGGTAGAAAAATCACTTGCTTGAATATAATAATAATAACAAATCAAGAAAAAAGATCATGACTGTGGAAACTGAAATAACCTACTAAGAAATACTTCAGACCACATCAATCACCAAATTAGACCAAATCAAGAACTAATAAGAGACCCCAAATTAGACCAAATCATAGAACAAATTTATGCCTGCAACAATTTAAGACTAAAAATAGCTGATCAATAAAGTATCCAACACAAGAAAGAAACAAAAAAATCTTCCACATAATAAATCAAATAAACAACATATTAAGCCAGCACATAGAAGTGAAAGCATTTTATACTCCAAATCCTTCAATCCCGCATAGCAAAATCACATCTTTAACATTTTTCCTCTAACATATAAAAACCAAACAAACTCCAAAGCAACAATTTAACCCAAAAAAAAACCTCTGTAACTGCATTTCCTGAGAAGGGCTGCAATAATCTGCCGTGTAGAATCATCAGCTTCAACTAACAATACTCTCAACACCATTTTCGGAAGGAATCTCTCCCACCTCACCACCGACGAACTCTCGGCCTCTTCCGCCGCCGCCGCCACCTCCGGCGCCGTCCCGCCACCGTCAGCTGTGATCTTGCAATTTTTGACCTGCTTTTCGATCCCAGCTTCACTGCTCACCACAACTTCTCCCATTTTCTCCAAGATTTATTTTCTTCGTATTGCAGAGAATGAGACGTGGAGAAATTGCTGTATTGGTTGAAATTTTTGGATATTTTAGTTAAGTTTTGTAGAGCCTTTTTTTATTTCCTCAGCTCAAAATATCTGAATTTGGAGGTCCCATTTTTAAATTTTATTTTTTTGCCCAATGAATTTTGATCCTGTGGCTGCTTTTTGCTGGCCCATCTTTAACCGCTCTCACATCTGATGACTCCTATTCGTCATCGTTATTTTTTTTTTTTTTCATATTATACCCTCAAGAAATCAGAAAATCGTGGCTCCACCCCAGGGTTTTTCAGTATTTCTAATTCTGTATCCTCCAACCTAAAAAGTTACATACCTAACTAGATTTTTTGCTCACCAACTAATGTATTACTTGATGATATACACATTACTAAACTACACTCTAGAGGTGAACTTAATCAAGTTGAAACCGGAAAAATCAAGTTAAGTCGTACAATTCGATGCAATTCGGATTGACTATTTCAATATAGACAATTTCCATTTCGGTTTCGATTTATGTACAGTGCATTGTCGTATTATGTTGTGCAATTATTTCCATTCCAAGTTTATTTTTTATTTTTTTATTTTTTGCTTTGGTATGATTTTGCATGAATTAGGCTAAATTAAATGCAATTGTATAGAAAAATTGGAGAAAAAATTGAATGGTCGAACACAATTGCGCAATTCAATGCGTTTTGGTTTGGTTATTTTCATTGCATAAAAATTTTAGTTCGTTATTTTCTGTATTTTATTGCAATTCAGTCATTTGTTTGAAAAGTTCAATTTAATCTTTCTTTCAACTTCTATATAATTTTTATCTGTTCGTTCTGTCCGAGTAAAATCATCAAATATTTTGTATGCTAATAAAATCCAAACTCATGTTGCATGCTTAAGTGATTTTTTTTAGGTTTTTATTTAATTGAGTGCAAAACATCAAAATGTTAAGATCTACACACACATAAACATAACTCTATTCATTAGGACGGTTTATAGTACCAAATGTGGGGCCAAAACCTAATATAGCAATATTATTGGGGGCAAAAAATGATTTGTAACGTAATATATCTAGAAGAGTCTCGTGAGTGGCTGAAAATTGGCTACCAAATCAGAAAATGGAGGGTCTAATAATTTTCTTATTTTTTATTTGTTATTTATATATTTTTTCTATTGGGTTGGTGGTGCAAATTTATTATTATTAAATTTTCAAAGACTTCAAAATCAATGGATGATATTAATCTCACATCCAATTAGAATTACAAATAATAGATATCCAGAGATATTTTTAATTGTTAACAAGCTGTATTTGTGCTTTGTGGGGTCCATGTTAAGATATTTTGTTGTGTTTGATGGATTGTAATGTGACACGTGGATGGAATACTTAAATATCTTTGCTTTTTATGTTTGTGGCTTTGGGGCTGTCCAAATGCATAGCGGCTTATCTTCATATTGTTCTTTTTTTATTTTCTTTTCCTTTATATTATAATCAATAATTAGGCGGTAATGGGTTTTGGAATCACTTTTCGTGTTCAATATTTCATCTCGCACCTTATACTGTTTAAGATAAAAAATAGTAAGTATATGAATATAATATTATTATTTACATTCATTCTAAGTCCAATATAATTATTAATAGCTATAAAAGTTTATTATAAGTATTTTGAATAAAAATAATAATAAAAAAGTTAGTATTCAAATTGAAATTGATGTAGGAAAAAAACGAAATCATTTGAATATTGTGTTTCTTTTAAAAGAAATATTGTGTTTTTTTAAAAATGGGTGATAAAATAAAAAAAATTATTTATTACATATGCAATGTAGAAGAAAATCACTATAGTTTACCGGTTCGCAATGGTAAGCTTTCCTCTGACTAAAGTTGTACACGTGTCGAGACGGATTTAAACTTTCAAGCTCGACTCGTTTATCAAATTAACTAAACGAACTAAAATCATCATTACAATCCAAGCTAGCATAATAGTTGAGGAAATTGCCCAATTTAATTAACGTGTCTAATGAACCTTCACGAATTGAGCCGGACTCGACACATTTACTAGATGAGTTTAAGTTCGACTCATTTATCTAATAAGTAGATCGAACTCGACGTTTAACAATTTGAATTAACGTAATAGTTCAAAATATTACGTAAAAATCTCTAATTTTCAAATCTAACGAGCCTCGATGAGATAAAATCGACTCGTTATTAACTAAATGAGTTCACATTTGACTCGATTACCAAATCTTTAAGAACCGAGGTGAGCCAAACTATGTTAGGTTAATGTAACACCTTTACCAATGGCCATATCCATTTGAATATGATGTAGTATTATATGGAGACAGCTTTCTCGTATGGAATCCAGATTGTATTGCCAATAACGACATCTCACTATCCTATATTTTCTTATCTTCCAATGCGCAANTTTTTCACTAATTTTACTGTTTTAATATTCCTGGGGCCCAAACTTGGGCAGATTTATGGAAACCCTTGGGCTTATCGGCCCACAGTTAGAAACGTGAAAAAGTAGAGTACCAAGCACAAATCTATCATCATATAAAAAGAATAACCTTTTTACAATTTTAGAAATATTTTTCCGCCAAATTCATTAAATGTATCCTATATATAGTAATTGTTGGACAATATTGATAAGCCAACAAAATCGGCAGATTAATTGTGTTAGAATCTGTTTTCCTTTTTCTGTATTGAAAATCGCGTTATAAAATCTCATAGCATCAATCTAGAGTTTATCTCTTATCTGTTACAAGATTTCGAAATCAAAGTTTATCTCTTATCTGTTACAAAATCCCATTGCATAGTTAAAAAATCTCATCTCTTATCTATAACGATTTAAAAAAATAAAATAAAATAAAAACTAATTCATAATTGCTAATAGAAATCCATTATCTACCTTAAAAAGTTAATTTTCATCGGTCTAATTACTAATATTTTTACAAATATTATAAGCTAACAATACATCCTCGATAATTTTCATCGGTCTAATTACTAATATTTTTACAAATATTATAAGCTAACAATACATCCTCGATAACAACGTAAAACGCCATAAATTTAGTATCATCTGACATAATGTCTTTTTTAAATTATGCTTATAATATTTTAGATATTTTAAATAAATTGTTTAAACATTTTTTTACATATTCGTCTATATATATATATATATACATATACACATATACATAATTGATGTTAAATTTAAATATTTGTAAACATGTTTTTTTTACAAAATAGTCCAGAAAAATCTTTTTTACACAATGTTATGTTTTTAGATATGTTTTCCTTTTAAAATTGTTTATAAAAGTTATAGGTGACTTCACATCTTTCAAAAAAAATATAGAAAATTTTGAGTACTTTTACATATACTAATATAATATTTTAGGTGTTTTTAATATTAAACATACAAATTTTATATTCTCTTATACAAAATAATGTAAATTTCATATTCTCTTATACAAAATAGTTTTACATTGTTTGACCCCGAATATTTAATTTATAATTATTAAGTATTGTTTATCCTCCTCTTTAATTTATAATTATTTCTTTTCTTTCTCTTTTTAAATAGGATCAATAGTAGTTTCCACTTCTACCATTGAGTGACTCAAACTCGAGGTCTATTTATAATATTGTTAATTTAATATTGTTCCCGTGCAACGCATGGGGTACACACTAGTTATACTTGGGAAGAGTACCAAGCACGTTTCTAGAATAATTTATTTAATGGGCCCAACATTAGACACCAAAAATCCTTAAAGCATTTTTATTTTTATTTTATTTTAAAATACAAAAATTGTATCAATAGGCAATTTGGTTTTATGGCTGGCCAGTGACAAATTTATAATAATGGTAATAAATAAAATATTTTTTTAGGATAAATATCGCACAAATGAACCGATACCAATTCTTTTACCCCGATTAGAGATTTAAATGAGCTTAGTTCTACGTTACTAAGGTTAAAAAAGGAGCTTTTATTTAGTTGAGTTAAGCTGAGTCGAACTCACAAGCTCGAGATAAAGGAGTTGAGTCGAATTCAGGAGCGAACTCGTTTTAACAACTCGGGTCCAAACATAAATTTTGTAGCCTCAATCCATTTTAGATGGGCAGTGGGCCTCCAATCTTGGCCCATTTTCAAACATGGACCAGAACGGAAAATACTGACATGCTCACGTGTCCTCCTTATCTGAATCTGGATAATATAGCCAAAAATTCGACCAAAAAAAAAAATAAAAATTGCGGAAAAACTAAAAGGAAATTCTCCCCCACACATTGTCACTGTTTCTATTGATTTGTGAAAAAATTCTTTCAATGCCACTGTAAGAAAACTAATCTCCCAAGAGGCCAAACAATAATTTTTTTTTTTTTGTTTTTTTTAAATGACTACATTATTTGCAGCTCCATCTATGGAAGAGCTTTTTCTTCATCACAAGCTCCCTTTCTTTTTCTACTTCATCTTCATCATCTGGTTTATTAGACAAATTTGGTTGGACAGACAACAATCACAATCCAGTTTCTCGAATATTCAGCTTTCTGGATTTAGGGCTCAAGGCCCATGAGACAGTTGTGGTGAAAAATGGAATTAATGGAACTTCTGGGGTTATAATGTCATGGAATGGTTCAATCTCCTCTGTGAAATTAATTCTTCAAGGCAAGAATTTTGAGGTACTCTTTTGTTCAATATGCTCGATTTATACTGTCACTTAACTGTTTGCCCCAATTTTTTTTTTTCATTTCCTAATAAATGTGGCATTTTTATTTTTTATTGTTGAAAATGATCAGAAGCTATAAATTCATTTATCTGTTAAATATACAGCTTTATTTTTTATTTTTCTTCGGTGAGGTTTTGCATAATTGTATCAAATTAAATACAACTGTACGGAAAAACCAAGAGAATACTGAAAAGTCGAACCAAACTACGCAATTCGATGTGGTTCGGTTCGGTTACTTTCATTGTATCAAATTTTCAGTTCGATTATTTTTTGTGTTGTGCTGGGTTTCAGTCATTTTTTGACAAGTTCGGTTTTTTGTGGTGATATATAGAGATAGAGTGTTCTGCATTAACCCATGAGAGAAAAAACAAAGTGAGCCTAAAAAAATAGTAATCTTCTTGTTTCTTTTTGTTTTTGATTGTCAGCTGAGAAAAAGGAGATTGCTTGTGACTTTCTCTCAATTAAAGCCCGTTTATGATTTTGTTCACCAAAAATAGTCCATTAACCGCGTCGACCTTAGCTTTTTTTTATCTCATGCTGCACTTTATATAACTTCTTCAGAAAAATAGTTATTTTTGCCAATAATCTCCCTAAGATGATTCCTAGTTTCAATATAAAGCCATAGACTTAGGCAATACTCGAGCTCGAAGTACTTGTGCTAGCTGCGAATTTGGCATGGTTGTGGATAGTTTGTTCAATCTGATGAGCTTTCCTTCCGACTTGTAAAATTCCATGCTGGAACAAAAGACTTTGGATTTTGCAGCTTAAGACATTTGAGTCATTAATGTAAACATGAAAACATATCTTGATCTTACACATAATACTCTGCAGATTGTGCGAAGAAAGTACTTCGTTATGTCCCCTTTGACTGTTATCGAGACAATTGAGCAGCTCGAGAATCTGGATCACGTCTTTTATGGTTTTCGAAATGAAGAAACTGGTAAGTAAGTCAAACTTTTTTCTTTCTTTACAATTTTTAATCTTACATGCTACAAGTATGTTTGACCTAACTCAAATAAATAAACAAAGAAAAGATTGCTGTCTTTTAAGAATTATGTTCCATATTGATATGTGATTCATGAATGGTGAAATTACTAGCTATAACAAGTAGTTGCATTTGTATGTTAATGGTGAAATTTGTAATAGGAAAACTCCAAAAGATCGTTATAACAGTTGCATTTGTATGTTAATGGTGAAATTTGTGATAGAAAACTCCAAAAGATCGTTATAAGTTAATGGTGATATTTGTAATACGAAAACTTCAAAAGATCGTTAAACATTACGTGAGTTGATTCATTTTCTGTCAATTTGTATTTCATTTGTTTGGTGAATGATATGTGAATACAAAGAATGGTGATACGTGTGCATGATGACATCATATATCATATCTGTACACGTAGGACTTACACGTAGGACTGGGCAAAAAATTCGAACCGAACCGCTGAATTGTAGATCCGAATCGAAATCGAACCGAATTTTCGGTTAACCGGGGTACTCGGTTCGGTTACAAATACCTCAAAGGAAGTATTTGCTCGGTTCGGTTCGGTTACGGTTTTTAAGATTTTTTTACCCCGGTTAACCGAACCGAACCGTATATTATATTAAAATTTATAAAATATATATTATATTATATATTATATATTATATATATTAAACTAACCTAAATAGTAAATACCTAATCAACACTCAATCACTCACCCAATGATTGTGATTATGATTTATGATTTGCAAACATGAATGATTGGCTGATTATGTTTAATTATTTATGATTTTCGGTTCGGTTCGGTTTATTATTTGCAAACAAGTAAGCAGATTTGTGTTAGGTTTGCTCGGTTCGGTTCGATTCGCTTAATTCGCCAATAGTAGGATTTTTTCGATTAACCGAAAATTCGGTTAACCGAGATTTTCGGTTCAGTTTCGGTTAGCAAGTTCGAATATTCGCTCGGTTCGATTCGGTTAGCAAATACCTCAAAAAACTCGAGTATCCGAACCGTGCCCAGCCCTATATACACGGATATGTGTACAGGGAGGGGCAGGTTAGGCCGGGCTGTAGCCCGGTCTTAATCTTTTGTGTGTTCTAAATATATAGTAATAAAAATTATTTTAGCTCATGTTAAATGTATTCGGCCAAATTTTTTCTTGATTAAACCAACCAATTATATATACGGACATGATTCTGTTCTTTTCGTAGACAATTTTTTTTTATTCATAAGGGATAAAACTGTCATTTTTTCTTCTTCATTTTTATATTTGTTTGGTTAAATAGGATCTGTATTAAGCTATTTCATTTAAAAATTGTTAATTTATGTGATTTATATTGCTTTTTTTTTTTTT
>BKCP01007626.1:1669745-1685197 GCA_008636005.1 Striga asiatica | reverse complement strand
CGATAGACTTCTCTCTTACCTTATTATTTTTCTAATAATAATAATAATTTAATATGATTGCTTGCTTATTCGAAGACAGGCAGGGTCCATTGGGAATAATAATAATTGTAAATCTCTTAATGTTGGCATTAAATCGACAAATTCTAAACTGAAGTTTGGAACCATCATCACATTCTGAAACTGTGCGGAAATATAAAAAGGAAGTTTTCAATATCTTAGTTTATTTATTTGAATTTATTTGTTTTCCTCCTACTTGGATTATTTTAATTGAATGACGAGATTAATTACCATATGGAGTAGCCATATGCGCACTTACCATAGGAAGTAACAATGAGAGAGAAGTAGAACTTACCAAGTGGAGATGGTTTGCAAAAGGGACAAGCGGCCGCATGTATGTGGACACGACTAAATATGGTAGATTGAGGACGAGGACTTATCATAATGCGGTGAGATAAAAAGGTTTCCACGCTCAACAAGGGCGAAAATGAGTGAACTGTGTGCGAGCTACTCGCGTGATTTTATATTTTTTTTCATTTGATTAGGTGGAAACAATAGCCTGTCATCGATCTCATTGTTGATAATATTCTTATTTTATCTGAGTGTAAGTGTTTGGGAGGAGCACTGAAAACAATACGAGGGATTCGTGTTGATAAAATCCACAAGGGATTTGTGGTCGAAAAAGTAGTTGTATAGATGACTACATTGTAGGTTCAGAAGAGAGAGTCTTTGTTTGTAAATCTTAAGTGTAATGAGCCAATCACTTATATATACGAAAGCATTCCTAAAGAGGAGTGAGATGTTCTCGTGAAGGTTCATGTTTTGTAGAACCTTGCTTCCGCATTTGTGTGAACTTACATCTAAGTTTACTATTTCATATACTTAGCGAAATTCTGGCATATCTCCCCATAATAATAATAATAATAATAATAATAATAATAAAGGACCAGAGTGAAGGTGTTGATAATAGTTAGTTATCAAATTATTTTGTACATAAAAAAGTGTAGAATGTACGAAATTAGTGATCACCGAAGAATCTCATATCAGCAACGTAGTATTAATTGCTCTTTTATGCGTGTTTATTGTATGTAATACGCATGGTTCCGAAACATATTTTAGTACCCGAAATTTATACACAACTAGTACATACCCCGTGCGATGCACGAGACAGAAATATTAAATGAGTTATTTTCACAGACTCGGTCCGTTTAAGTCTAAAAAGTAATAAGATTATCATCTATTTTCCACCTCTCTTTTAATGAGCGTTAAGTCTAGAAAACAATAGGGTTATAATCTATTTTTCGTCTCTCGCTATATTAAAAATAAGAAAGGCTTTAAATTATATTTTATATCATATTATTATTATTTTGATTATAAATATTTATGAAATTAGTATTTAGTCAAATAAATAATTATAAATATTTTAAAAGTGAGGAATCACCAGTTCCAATTAATCAAAATACATAAAGAAGATTGTATAACATAAGGGAAAATACCAACAAAAAGGGATCAATTGAAAGTTTTATTATCATTTATAAAAATTATATCATAACTAAAAAAATAATATTAAAGTATTTAAAAAATAAATTGACTCAAAAAATTGAACCTATTCATATAATGTATTTTTAAAATAATAATAATTATCAGTTTATTTTATAAACTCAATAAAATTATAATTAATGTATCCTTTAAAATTTATATTTATTTTAAATTAATTAAGAAGTTATGGAAATAACTTATTTAAAAAACATTCAACCTAATAAGTAAACTTATTGCTATACATAAACGTACGTAGCTTTGGGTGAAGACAGAAAAATTCTACAGGTAAAGGAATTCAAATTTTTTATCATGCTTTTTTTTTTCCTTATGTTGATTTCTGTACAAAGTCGATAATGTTAGAAAGGAATGATTGAGAGATGGAAAATTAGGGAAAAAGAAGAAGAAAAATGTGGAGAAGCAAAGAGAAGATAATAAAATAAATCCACAAAAAAACCCATAAATATAGGGTTGAAAAACTGATTTTTCGGCTGACCGATTCATGTAAACATTTTGTGGTGACCAAATTTTTGATAATAAAATAATAATAAATTTGAAAAAAATAATAAAAATAGAATGCATTAATTGTCCTTTTACTTTTCTTGTTACTAAATTTTGTAAATACAATGACTCTTTATATATATATAAATATAGATTAAAGAGAAAAAATAATGATTGTCATATGCAAGTGTTCGCTAATTATTTTCGCTATCTGCAAGTGTACGGAGTAACTATAAGTAGTGGCGAGCAAGGTCGTATTCTACAGAGATTGTAGTTAAATTAATTAAGTACTAAAATAATAACGATGAAATATTATCTAGACTAGTGAATTGAATGATGATTATAAACTAAGGATTAAACTAAAAACTAATATATCTAAAAACATAAAAATAAAATAAGATACAAATGATAGATTTTAGGCTAAGCGTTCCTCGGAATTAATTCATGAATCGTTTATATTCTAACAAACCTTATTTAATTTTACCAATCGTAGAGATAATCGCTAAATTGATTTCAAACCTTTCTCTCGAACAAGTCAAATCGTAGATATTAATTGTTATCTATCTCCTCTCGGTTTCAAGATGAACAACTAACTCCCATAAGTTCCTAGAATTTTCATTCTCTCGCAAGATCCTATCAACCTCTCGGTCTGTTTATTCTCTTACGTTATAAATTTCCCAATTCTAGCAATCAATTATCTCCTTTCGGTCTCAAATCGATCACAAATAGGCATTCATAGTGGTCATCTACTCACACAATAATAATAAGCAAAAGAAATTCATAAACGAAAGATAAACCGGAATGAAATAAATAAAAACTAAATCTATATATATATAATTACTAGCTAATAGAATTTAATAAAACCTATTTAATTTTACCTATGTGGCAATTTAACAATTTTCCCTCCAAAAACCGTTACATTTTGATGTATTTAATCTTTCATTTAATCATTAATAATTAATACTCATCACTTCAAAATTACAAAAATCATTTTAAACTTTTGATTAATGACAGTTGACCATATAATGTGTTGACCGTATAATGTGATTAGATGTTATTATTGTTGTTACATTTAATTTTTTTTAAATAAAAAATATATTTGAAATTCCTAAATAAATAATAAATAATTCACAAATAAAAGACGTACCAAAATATACATTACATTCAATCAGATAAACGTAATTTAAAAAAAAAAATATTCGAACTCTTTTAATTGTAAATTTAGTCTGCAAAAAAGTGAAAGAAAAATAATTAATCATTATATGTACAGACTCACAATAATTTATTTATATCTGTGCAAATGCACAGGTCGAATACTAGTCATAAATCAATCCGAGTACTAACAAATCCTAGAATCTAAGATAAATCTAGCCTAGAAACATGTTTTCAAAATAAGAAAAATAAATAGAAAATATTGAGTTCGAAAGAGGAAAAGAAAAAGAAAGAAAAAGTTTATTCGGCTCCGTCGATCCTTTCTTCCCGGCTTTCTCCCTTGTCTTGCTCGTGTTTCTAGCCTCCAAAGGTCTCCAAAGATGTGAAAATCATGTCCAAGACTCCTCAAAAACGTGCCCTAATGTTGTATAAATAGTCAAGATCGAGTCCTAGTCGAAATAGGTCGAAAAAGCCGAAAAAATAGGAAAACGCAAAATCCGATTCTGATGCGTCCAGGGCCACACGGCTCGTGTCATAAGCCACACGAGTCGTGTGACAAAGTCGAGAGCTCGATATACGACCCGTTAGAGAGACACGAGCCGTGTCTGGGGCTCACACGACCCGTGTGAACCTGAGAGCGTTAAACTCCATTTTTGGCGCAAATTTCAGTTACAGGCGTGTTCTACGGGTTCTCAGGCATCTCCCAGTGGTCGTACCTTGCTTCCAGGCGGTCAGCATACTTCCAGGTGGCCGACCATGACGGTTCCCGGCGGATTTCCGGCAGCTCCCGTGAAGTTGAAAGCAACGTGCGGTTGCTCCATCTTGTTCTCCGGCGTGTCAGACGGGCTCAAGGTCGTATGGGTTGGCTCCAGGTGGTCGGAGATGGCTTGGTCGAGTTGCCGGCAGTCATCAATGGCGGACGAGCGTGCGTACGTGAGTTACGTTGAAGAAGAAGACATATTCTTTTCTCTCAGAAATGACCAACATGCCCTCACTTAAAATGCTGATTTGGGCTGATTTATGGACACTATTGGGCTGAATTTTTCGGCCCAACATAGCAAATAAAATGGTCCTGCTACATATTACTTGTAGGTTGTGTATTTGGGCTCGTCCCAATGCATGGCTTGCACTCCATTTATATCCGTGTCACGCCGTTTTTGACTCTAAAATTATATCGACCCCATTTTTTGTCAAAATTCAAATAAAACAACTCATCATAGCTTAATAAAATTAATTAACTACATAATTAATTATATAATAATTAATTAAATAATAACTAATTATATATCAAACTACGACAAAACGGACACGAAAATCACTATAAAATGCACGTAAATATGACGCATGTCAGCAAGCTAAGCATGTGAATGCCAAGCACGTGTTTGTGAAAGTTGCATGCATGAGGACACATGTCAGTGTTGCTTTTAATGATAGGACTGATTGGACAGTAGATTTTTTTAGTTTTTTGTTCACATTAGATTGGTAGATCAACATTGATTATGGGCAAATGGATCGACAATCAAACTATCAGACTGACTATAAATGTAAGCCCACACGTATAAATGTAAGCCCGACTATCAACATTAAGAATTTGTGAGATAGTTTATCGGATATATGGGTCGACACTTTATATAATTTAAAATAAAAACATATTAATACTACAAATGTTATATTTTTATTTATATTGTTCTTAAAGTATGATATTTTTTCAATAACATATTTATGAGAAAAAGTGTGCAGGCCTGACAGAAGACATATATGTGAGTCAATTCGTGACTTAATAATCTCTCCCTATATATTAATTCAAAGCGCGTTGAACCTAAGTGGCAGACTCACACGCTTCGGATGCTGAGATGACATAAATTTATGCTTCAGAATGTTGTTTGTATATTAATTTTTTGCTTTGAAATTAGGCTTGGTATAGTCATAAATAAATTTTTTTTAAACTTGATAAGTGTACATTTAATTTTATTATTTATTTTCTCTTAGTACAAATTTCTTTCTTAATTTGGACACTAATAATCTTTTTTTTTTGGGGCAAATAGCAATCTTACCATCTTATAATTTTCTCCATATTTCTCTCCTAAATTACGATTTACAAATCACTGTCTACACTGTCTATTCTTTTTTTTTTTATTAATTAGTCCATCAAAAATTTTAAATAAAATTTTACTTAGCAATACATTTTATAATATATTTTCTTTAATTCAAAACATTTTAAATAAAATTTTACTTAGCAATACATTTTATAATATATTTTCTTTAATTCAAAACACTCCTACAGTATACGGGTATTGTACTAGTAAACTTTTATTATCATCGGATTGTTTTTATTATAAATCTCTTATTTTTTCCATACAAAACTAAATCCATCAATATTTAAAATTTAAGTCCAAATGTATGAAAAACCCTCCAAATGAAGGTCGATCCCCAGTCCACAATCAAAGGCCCAAAATATGTATGCTTTTACCCGCGGACTATTCATTCATTCGAGCTTCCCTCTCTTCAATTTCTGCTGTTAGCGCCGTCGTTTGGGCGGAGGAGAACTAGGCGGCGGCGGCCTGCTGCAGTACCGTCGCGATCCTGGTAATTTTTTCATTTCGATGTTGCCACTAGCCTTAAGCCTTGAATGCTAACAATCTGTGGTAATATACGTATAATATGCAGCTATGCACACAGTATTTCTGATTCGTATTATAGTTTTAGCTCCGAATTTTTGTTGATCGAGGACTTTCACTGGTAACGGTTCGCATTTTCTGGCCTGTTTAGGATTCTGGAGCTCGAGGCGTAATCATCATTTTCGCCTGCAAGCGTTTTTCGCCCTCGGTGTGGTCGATGGTGAAGGTATGCTAGTTTAACAGACTCGAACCTGATCCACCAACGAGCTTCTTATAGGATTTGTTTGGTTACTGTGTGTTGATGAGTTTTTAAGCCAATTTCATTTTGATGTTCAGTTTGAGCATGAACTGGTGAGACTATGTTTTGGTTTGTTTCGAGAACAGTGGACAATTTGTTAAATGTGTGTGAAAATTGCAACAATATATTTTGTTGAGGCATAATCGTCCTTGTGTTAGGTCGATTTGTTGCTTCTTTAGATGACAATGCTTGGTGCTTATTTGATCAATCTAAGTTTTTGGTCTTGTCTGAATAGGACACACTGTTTCCATCTTCTTAGCTAAATGTCATATTTATAGTGAACGGTACACCTTCCTTTCTGTAAGTTATCAGAGGAGTGGGTTGGAAGTATGCAATGAAGCTTTTAAAGGGGTAGAGTAATATGTGAACGTTTTTTCGTATTTAGTCGTGATTTTTATATAACCATGTCTTACATGCAATATTATACTATAGTGGAAAGTACTAGTTTAAATTGATTGTACTTGCATGTCAGCATGAGGAGAATTATTATTAAAGTTAGATAAATAGACTTGCTTTCCTCTCATTTCAAGTGCACAAGTTACCCTATATAATGAACCACTTCACAAATTAAGGGTACGTGCAATTGGAATATGCTACTAGGACGGTTTTAGTAGTTAGTTGTGTTGCTGTCATAAAATTTATTTAGGATCGTAATTTGTGCTTTCTGATGTAAATTTCATGCGCGCTCAAGTTGGTAATGAGTCAATGCATCAGTGGTTCGCATTATCTGTTCAATACCATGGAAACACATGTACCCTTCTAAAAATAGTTTCGAGCTCATGTCTAAATATATGGTTGTTCGCTTTCTATTGTTTTGGTTAATTGTGGACTTCCGTTATTTGTTAATTTGGGACACTCTAGTTTCTGGACATATCGGAATTGCTGCACAATCGTTTTAAGAGTACCAATTTTGAGGATAGTGAAATTGTTTCCACAGTACTTTCAGATGTAAGTGATTAACCATTTAAATTGTTGTTGACAAGATTTCTGGCATGTGGTCTTCCCTACGTGTTTATTGATGACATAGCTATATATTCAGAGTTAATCATAAACTAGTTTGTCTCAGGTGATAGCAAGAGAGACAATGCAGAGCATGAATATGCAAATATTCTTTTCCTTATTTTTTTTCTTTTCCTTCGGGTAGTTGAAACAGATTCTGAAAAGTTTGGAGAGACAAATAATCTGTAACTTGTTCCTATCTCATCCTATAAAAGTCAAGAGAAAGTGACCGATAACTGGAGTCTGTCGTGCAGTATGCCTCTTACAATGAAATGCTAATTTGCCACTCACAATTGGTGCTCCTCAGAACTATCCCAATTACTGCTCTATTATTGCTGTTGTTGGCAATAGTGGAAGAATTCCTTTATGGAGAATCCCTGCAACCGATTCCAATTCAATTTTTAATCCTAAGAACATCATGTTTTTGTGTTATTCTTCTCTACATATTACAGCTGGAATTTTCTCTTTCAACATCTTCCTCCAAGCTTAATTATCCTATGGTTGATAAATGCATTGCTTGTTAAAGTTTGTTCATTTGAATAAGGAAAAGCCCAAATATATATCTCTGCTGCATCGGTCAGGCTAATAAATGTTGAATGGCTAGGCAAGGTTTGGTGTTAACTTTTGATTATTAGAAGTACTTTTTCAATTATATTACTGTAGCTGTTGCATATGAATGTTTCATAACTCAATTAGAATTTTATAAATTTTCAGGTTCCATGTCATAACCGCTGCTGTGGAACATAGAACTACTTGTGGGCCAGCAAAGACTTTTGCGTTCCTGTAAATCATAGTCCGACTCTATTTGTTTCACCTCGCCTTTCAGGTAATTTCAGAGTTTTTTAAAAATCTTTCTATTGTTAAAATAAATGAAGAAAATGGTAACAGAGCTTTACACAGTTGTTCCAATACTTTCTCAAGAGGGATCTATCTACTTGGTTTAAGGTCTTACTCACTTATTATTACCTTAGTTACTGAGTTATTTTTATCCTTCGGTAAATGTTAGTCCTATGACTGTGTAAATTTGATAATTGCCTGCAAAACTATCAGCGGAATGTAATTTGTATGATCAGTTGTTGAAACTTCATTTCCTTTACTGCACTTGCCAAGCTAATGTGTAAGATTTTGCAAGACTATGAAAATGTAATAAATGGCCTTGTTTTTATCCAACTAACATTTGTGGATTTCTAACGTGTTTTTCCAACTTGTCGCACTCGCGCAAATATTTGATGGAGAGACATTACCTACCAGATTGTATGTCAATTAGATATTTGTTTATAATTGTTGTTTTGACATTTTTTTATCTGCTTGACTAAGAAAAATACTTTAGATGCTATCATTTTCAGATGTTTTTATTACATTACAGATATGTATTCTACAATTGAAACGGCAGAACAGGATGACACAAATTAAAGGTAAGTTCTTTATAATTTTAAATAAAACAAATGGGTGGGTTTAATTTGTTTAGTTCATGACTCTTTTTGGCATGAGTTCTTTAGTTGATATAAGAGCAAGATTGTTTGATAGGGTGATTTATTAATTAATATGAAGTCATTAAGTTTTAACTTACGCAATATTTCATGACGTTGAGGATTCTATATAATTATCATCATGTTTGCAAAATGATTGCTCATTGCTGCTTCTAATTCTATCTTGCTAAAGGTCTTACAAAGAAACCCAAATAAATACAAAATTATAGAAAGGTCCTCGTGGTTTTTGTACTTTCTGCCTTCATAAGCCAAAAATATTTTACATTCATCAGTACTCGTGGCTCCAATATATATCATATATGTACCCCTTTTGTTTGTAATTTGAAACTCTTTCTAGGATTTTTGGTAATTAACCCCAACTTCAGGTGTGGTTCTGTAAGTATGCCTAATATTTATGCTGGTTTGTGAAAGTACGTATATATTTAGCTCATAGGTTCGGGATTTTGGCTGATATTAATTATACTAATGTGTAGGTTTGATTACTTGATGAAATTTAGGTGGAACATAATTATTGCTCGTAAAAGCAGCGTTTTCTAATAAGGTGCCCCTGTTTTCTGCTGTCCCTGTCCTGTATCATTCTTATCTTCCATATATATTAAACAAATGGTGGCTGTGTAACTATTAGACAACTATATATTATATATTATATATATTTTTTTTTTGTGTATGAGGGCTTAATTATTAGATGGATCACATGTCANCTTTTTTTTTTTTTTTTTTTTTTTTATATAATATAATATAAAATTTTATATTTTTATTCATATTTTTATAGAGTAAAAGAGTGACATTTCAGTTTAAAACGATGCATACAAATTTTAAAAAGTATGTCTGTCTAAATGTGTCATTATTGATATTATTTTGACTTCATGAATCCTTTAAAGTAAAATCTCTCCATATATTATAGAATGATAGACATACTATATGCATGAATCCTTCCATTTTTGTCTCTTTCATAAGTCAACTAGCTAAATTTATTTTCTCGTTTACACTTCATTTCATATATTTCATTGATCATTGTGTACAAATCTTTATTGTTTATCATCATGGCAAAAATATTTACAATTGACCAACATATGCTGTTAGTAATTTCTGAAGCCCCAATTTAATAACTTGTTCTCGCTTGTACGGTTGAGATTAAAAGCTGTAGGGAAGGTGGGGGCTACTCTAGATTCTTCCAAATCCCACTCCCCATTAAAACTCTTTGTTAATCGTTAGTTGATGCCTGATGGTTCCAATAATCAACTTAAAAGGGTGGGTATTTTATTTTATTTTTTTTTGTTTCAAAAAAAGGGTGGGTATAATAATTAAACCTAATCATATATTATAATGATATAGGCTATAGTTATATGTTCGTATACTACAGCAATGCACAAAAAATGGAAGTGGCAGAGATGATAATGTTGAGGTGGATGTGTGGGCATACTAAGTTAGATAAAATTAAAAACGAAAGTATTAGAAATAAAGTTGGGGTAACGTCCATAAAATAAAAATTGAGAGAATTACGATAAAGATGGTTTGAGCATGTGCGTAGGAGAGACTTCGAGGCACCAATCAGAAGGGTAGAAACATTAGATTTAAGAACGCAAATTAAAAAGGGAGTGGTAGACCTAAGAAAATTTAGAAGCAGATAATAAAAAATTATTTAAAATATATAAATTTGAATGAAGATATGTGCTTTGATCGAGCACGATGACGACATGTGATCCATATAGTCAATCCTACTTAGTTGGATTTCAACGGCTTGTTGATTTGATTTCATTATAATATACCAGTGCACAAAGTTCTCACAACAGACTAGTCACCAAATTGGTTGTGGTAATTTACTGCAAATGCTAAATTAATATGAGAACATTAGAAATTAAGGATGTGTGTACAACTGACCCCCCAGACCCCAATCTGTTGGGAATATATTGGGTATGTTGTTGTTGTTGTTGTTGTTGTTGTTGTAGAAATTAAGGATGTGTTTGTATATAAAATTACTCAATTCATATTCAAAATTTAACTCAACTATTACCCAACCTCATTATCCCCAATATTATGAATATAATTAAATAATATTAACTAATAATTTTTACACATTACATCCGTTTTAATTTACTATTTATCTATTCGTATAATTTTAACTAATCATCACTTCATATCATCTCTCTTCTACTTTTATATCAAATCAACTATAAATATTTTAAATATTATTTTAGTATAAACTCGAAATTCTACTAACAATTAACTATATTACTTTTTTTAAAATTCATCATAGTTAACAACAAAAACCTCATTTTAAGCGGATATATTTATATACGAGCACACCTATTTGAATAGTTATACTACAACTTAATTGATATGCCTCAAGTAGTATTTAAATTTTTTTAAGTTCGTTTACGACTTAAAAGTAGTGGTTGGAAAATGTGCTATCGTGTTATATTCGTGTTTTATTGTCGTATTTTGATGTAAATTACTTTTTAATAAGTGTGATATTAAATTTGAAATTTAATTAAATTTTTCACTTCGTGCTTGTGGCGTCTTTTTTAGTATCATTTGTTTTTGTGATCATACTCCCTTCATTTTGAAATATAAGGCGTTTAAAGATTCTTCAATTTTTTTGAAATATAAAGCGCGTTAAAAAATTAAGACAAATTTTTGTATTTTTTTTCTAAATATATCCTCATTGTGTTGAAATTAAGGAAGTGTGGAGTGGTTTTGATTAGAGTAAATTACTAAATAAAGTTAATTTAGTTAATTTATTTATTAATTAATGTCTCTTTAATATTTGTATAATAATCTTAAATGTCTTATATCTCAAAATGGAGGGAGTATTTTTTAGTATTTATTTTTTCTTTTACTGTTATCTGACCCACAAAGGTCTTCAAACTTTGGAGTGCGTACAATGTATATGCGTGGTGGTAATTAATTTGTTTGTCTCTGGTCTGCGTGCCACATGTATAGTGTGTTTTTTTTCTGTCATATCATATGTTTAAGTTATAGTGTTATACGAATGCGTGTTCATTACAAATCAACTCTGATCTTCCTTTTAAAAGGACACATATCCCACGTTTTAGTTGTTTTTTTATGGTAAAATCAAAACAATAGTTCACTTTTTAAGTTTTTACAGGTGATGAAATATGAAGCTTTACATGCTACATCACGATAGTTTTGATGTACGGCATTTTTATGCCAATTAGATTGGAGGGCTCTAGAATCTATAAATAATAATATATCATTACGTCTAATAAACTATTTCTTTTTTCTGATTATTTATAGCAGGTTGGATTTCCTTTTCATTTCTTTTTCCAATTTTATCTATAGCAGACTGGATTGCCGATTTCTTTCTTTTGAAATTGTTCTGAGCAAGCTGCAACAATTTTTAAATATTTTTATTATTTTTTAATTTAGGGAGTAAATTGATTTTAATCAACTATTCTTATTAATTTTTTTTCTTTGTTATTCAAAGAAAAAAAAAATATCTTCTATATGCATAGAAAATATTTAATGTAATAATCAAATTTATATGGTTCGATATACAAACAAATATTTTTTTTTGTAAATATTTTACAGTTTATTGAATAAATTTACGTAGAAGAAATCTAAACCAATTTTAATTTGAGGAAGAACCAATTATTGCTGTATGGCCGATATCTCCGATGCCCTTCTAGATTAATTAATTTAAAAAACAAAAAGGAAAATTGTCTTGTCGTTGTAGCGGATAAAGACGGGGTCATTTTGGACATAAATAAATGAATGTTGGACTTGGAAAATGATATAGTACACGTGTCAGCTCGTAAGGACGTTTCCCAGCACGCGGAAAACAGTACCATCCTTTATTATTAATAGCTAATTTATTCAAATAAAAACAAAACTCATGTACCCACCCATTCATTCACCTAATCATGTGTATTTTATTTTATTAGTTTGATCGGTTTCGTTTATTTTTTGGAAGACATTTTTTAATATACTTAAAATTATGATATTTCTTAATTTAATGAAACATGTTGAATTCTAATAACTTTTGATTTAATGCTTCACTCTGTTAAATGAAATAATATAAATTAACTATTATTAAAAAATTGACTGATATTAATATATAAATATATATATCATTCACGGTGAATTAATGTTTAAAATTATAAATACAATAATCATAATTTGTTATTTATGAAAATAGTCTTTTTCACCCCACTATGGATATGTATTAGGTTTTTCATACCGCCCGTAGATAAGTTAACTTTTTCATCTCAGAAAGTGCAAAAAGCATTGTGCGATGAATACGCGATAGTTGCGCGATGACATTATACGAAAGTTAAAAGTGCGAAGGCATTCGCATATCCCTTTGCACTTTCTGGGGTGGAAAAAGTGAAAGTGCGAAGGCATTGCGCGATGAATATGCGACAGTGATGCAATTGATATGCGACAGTTATGCAGTCCATTCGCATAACCTTCTCAATTCCTGGAGTGAAAAAGTTAAATTGTTAGTGAGCGGTGTGAAAAAATTAATGTTGTAGTGGGGTGAAAAAGATTTTTTTCCTTGTTATTATATAATTAATCATGCTTATTTGAATGTAAATTTGTAGTCTTGATTATTTATCAACAATTTTGCTATGAAGCCAACAGTTGGCTCAATAGTGGAGCCAACCTTTTATATACAACAAGTAAATTATATCACATTAATAAAATTATTAATATTTATTTAAGTAATCAGAGAATATGGTATGGTTTATTTGTTGTATATAGAAGGTTAGCTTTACTATAGAGCCAACTGTTGAACTCATAGCGAAACTGTATTTATCAATGGCTTAAATGTTTTGTTTTAATTTATCGTAATAAGGTGAGTCTGACATGTTTTGTTGAAATATTACTCACCCCATTATAAATAAGTGTGAGACAGGTGTAGATACTAGAGACCCACTTATTTGTGGATTGGAATGATTTTTAGTTCCTTTTATTTAATTTAGTTATGACATTCAAAACTTACTACATGCAATTATGAATACATATTGCTATTTTCTCTCCATCCATTAAAGAAATATCTTTCTATATTAAATTTTTATTATATTGTTTTAAACTATTTTTTCAACTTTACATACGTAAGAATCTTAAAGTAGAGAAAGAAAATCGTCAAAGTGTTGAATATAGAGAACATAATCAAAGTATATGATTAAAGAGAATACGTATTAAAAAAAAGTAACATTCGAATATTTTAATGATGAATTTTTCATAAAATATAATAAAAACAAAACAAAACGTGGAAAGTAATAACTTTTTAAAATTATAAAATGACATAATACATGAGAGAAAAATAAAAGAAAAAGGACCCTAAATTTGATGCCATACAATCTTGAGGTCCCTCTGTCCCCACTCCCCACCGGTCTTGCTCTCGTGGGGATTTCATTTTGGTCACCGTGAACCAAGAAGAAATTGAAACGATAAACTATAATAATAGTTAAAAAAAAAACGCATAATAATATAATAATAAAAAAGAGATTCTGCACATATATATTTGTAAAAGAACCAATAAATAAGTTGAGCTCGTTAAGGAGCTTAACGATTTTAATTAAAAGTTTGGAAAATGACCCGAAATCCATTGTTTATCAAGCTTAGTGAGTTTTCACCTGCCGGAGTTGAGCTTGAGCTTGAACTCAATGTTTTATTAAACGAGCCAACCTCACGGATAATTCATTTTGTTGGTCCAAACTCCAAAGATTAAAAAAATAAAAAATAGATAAATAAATGAAACTCATATGTCATCTGTTTTCTCTCTCCATAACCCCTCAGCGCCTCTCTCTATACATCATCTACACACACTATACATATCTTCTTGCAGACCCTGTAAATTATTCCAAGTAAAAAGAAGAAAAAGGCGGAGACAAGGGAAAAAAATCGTTTCTTTTTCTTTTTTCCTCCATTGATATATCCGAGCTCACGATCGCCTAGTGTATTTGCTCAATGAATGCTATTTAGAACTCACCTATCAGGTACCAAAGCTCATCTTCTCTTTCTTCTCCATTTTTTCTTTTTCTTTTTTTTTTCTAAAAAATGATTTCTTTTGATTTGTAAGAGTTGAAATCCCCAAGCTTTGATCCGTTGAGTGGAGGAATCAAAATCTGATCTTTTGGTTGTTTTTTGACTGACCCTTGTAGAAATTAGAAAGAAAAAAAAAAGATCGAAAAGAAGGAGCTAAAAATCAAGTGCCTCGCGGAGTTTCTTCCGATCATGGCAGTGGTGGATAATGCTGGAGCAAACGCGGTACAGCCGTCAAAAACGGACGCTAAGCCAAACGGCGTCGCCGCGGCGGATCACGACCAGAAGCAGCCGACAGAAGCCGCCTCCGACACCCAAAAGTCAATCGAGCCCATCGCCGGTCAGAATTTCCCGCTGGCGCAGCAGAAAATCTCCAACGGCCGCCATGGCCCGATCGACGGCAGCGGAGTCCCGCCGGAGGGAAAAACGAACGGCGAGGAAGGGTTTAAGAGGGAGATGAGGGATTTGGAGGAGATGCTCTCGAAGCTGAACCCCATGGCCAAGGAGTTCGTGCCGCCGTCTCTTTCCTTCCTTGACGGCCGGCAGCCGAGGTTTCTGGTGGCTCCGCCCCATGTCGTGGCGGCAGCGGCGGCGGGGCATTTTGGGTTCACGGCGACTGGTTTTCTCTTGCAGCAGCCCATGAGCCCTGGAGCTCAAAGCGGAAATTCCTTTCAAAAGGTTTGGTCTTTATTTTATATTTTTAATTAATTAAAATACTATTCTGTGTTGGGTGTCGCCTTGAAAAGTCTGATGATTTTCTGTTCTGTTAAATGCAATCCATGTTTTGGTTTTGTAATGGCTTGTGTTGTAACAGTCGGATTTTTTAAGGTCGACTTATTAGGACTAAAG
>BKCP01007626.1:1631115-1655231 GCA_008636005.1 Striga asiatica | reverse complement strand
TTGTGGGATCATAAATTTATAATTACAAAAATAGCCCCCTATTATCCACTAATCATCTGATTTTTCCTTTCATTTTTTTCATACTAATTTACACACAACTCTAATATCCACTCATCATCTGATTTCCTTAACAAACAATTTCTCCGTATAGCAGTATGTAACAGATCAACAAATGCAAAAGGACATCTCATAATCTCCATGACTGGGGTTTTTCCATAATTACACCAAACTTCATGGCCAATTTTGCTACTTACCAACTCTTCATGGAGAGATTGACAATGAGTGAGCCAACAACATAAACTATAAAAAGTGACAAATGAGATTGAGAGAGCACAAATGAATTACGATCAAAGCATATATATATATATATATATATATATGTATATATGCATGCATGTTCTTCTAAATTCTCCAACAAATTGTTAATCCTTGGTCTTAGTTCTAATCCACTGGAAAAAATTCAAAACACATTCTATTAATTATAATTACTCTGTCAAATAACACGGCACGCTCGAACAATCCCCTTTACCAAACGAGAGACGCCTTCTTGCCGGGCCCGTTTGCTGTCTATTCGGGCTTGAAGGCCTTTGTCTTGGCGTGCTATTGGGCCTAACACGGGCCATGGCCGATTGTGTGGCCGCCATGTAATTGGGCCTAGGCAATGGACAAGAATTTTCACTAAGGCTCATTCGGTTCAAATAAATTGTCTCGGATTTTGTGGATGGAGTTTTTGGTGAGTTGATAAAGTACGAATCTTGGTATTGAGATTTCGAGGATCCGTACGTGATGCATAGGCTTCGGTCTTTTCTGACTTTTATCGGATGGGTCGTATAATGATTTGGTTTGTGTTCTTTGTCTGAATTATGATCCTCATCAAGTGTCCATGTCTGTGTAGGCAAAGAGGATTATCATTTAAGTACATTATGCAGTAAAGAAACGAGGAAATGCTTACAAAATGAACCCTGAAGTTTAACCAAATTACAGAAGTCCAATCACGTTTTCTCAGGAGAACAAAACAAATAGCCTCTTAGGAAAAGATTTCTTCGTTTCAAAATCATGTTTCAGTTCCTGTTTCATTACGTTGGATGATTGAAACGTGAATCGGAATTCGAAACATGATTTAAGAGAGAAGCTTATTGAGCGAGTAATTTTGGCTATGTTCGGTAAACCTAGCTGATAAGCTAGCTTATAGCTTATAAGTGCATTTCGAGCTTATAACTTATGACTTATAGCTGAAAAGCTAGCTTATACGATAAATGTGTTTGCTAAAAATAGCTGATAAGCTAGCTTATATGAGATAAGGTCGAATTTTTTTAAAAAAGTTTGTTCAACCAAACAAAGCTTATTTAAATACAGGAAGTTGATAAGCTAATCAAATAAGTTGTATGCTTATTTAGTTACCAAATATAGCCTTAGTAAACAAAAAACAGATATGAAAAGGGGTGTTCTCTAATTTCAAAAAAAGAATGGGATGCTTTTGCAAGCAGACCAAAAAATTTGAACCTGTTGAGACAAGATATGAGCAAGTGTATGTTTTTTCCCATGTCTTAGTGAGCATTGTTTTGCTCTCTGCATCATAGCCTGGATTTCATCAACTCCCAAATTATTGTAAGTGTTACTCACATTTTTAGACTGCAACAACAACAACACAACATAGTCTTTAGACTGCAGCCAAAAAAATTACATTAAAAAAGAAAATGTGAGTAAAAAGAAAAACAACAATTTTTTTCGACAATGTCGAACAGTTTTGTAAATACTTACGACATTAGTCACATTTCCGAACACGGGTTTTGCATCACAGGAAATCCTCCTTCGTTGGTCGCAAACGAGCGCCTGAACTCGGACGAGAGATTGTATGCATTTAAGAGTCGACTCGGCCCGTTTTCGCACATTGTATCCCCTTATCAAAGCTTGCATTTTCACAACTCCTTTCAGGGCCAACAGAGCTCTCCTAGACTTAAGACATTTAAGATAAAAAAACAACTAAGGCTAAATTGCAATTTTAGTCGTGCTGGTTTAAAACGTCAGAGCAATTTTAGTCCCAAGATTCACATTTCGCCTTTTGGTCATTTGAGAACTGAAATTTAGTCATTTGAGAACTGAAATTACAACAAAATTTTAAATTACATGACTGAAATTGCAAATAAAAATCTATAAATTTGGGAATTTGTTGCAATTTCAGTTCTGCAATGGCTGAAGCTGAAACAAAATACTAAATCACAAGACGAAAAGGCAAAAAGTTGAAACCTAGAGATTGAAATCGCTATGACATTAAATCATTATGACAAAAAACGGATTTTTCCCAAACAACAATATTCCATATGAATAAAACAGTGGCCTTAATTTAACCAAACTACATTAAGGCCACACCATTATTTAAAAAAATTACAAATAACCCCTTCTTAACATGGTAACATTTATTTACCAGGTAGCCTCTGAAGATTGTCTGAATGACAATTGCGGCCTGGTTTTGTCTGGCTAAAATGGAGTTTTTACTGAAGCGAATAATTTCCACGGCGTTTGCAAGCGCAGCCTCCGCAGCAGCTGTGGTGGCCATAGCCATGGCAATAGCACTCTTTGGCTGATGATCTTCAAAGGATGTAATAATATTAGGATTTTTTTCTCTTTTAGGCTCTTCATTTACAACTGGATTTTCATGTCCAATTGTACATAGTCTGATTGCAGATTTAGCTACTCTGTTTTGTATTGTTGTTTCTGTAGGGAAATTCTTGCCAAATATCCATTTCCTTTTTCCTCTTTTCTGGAAAAATAAAATAAATAAATAAGTATTTAATTAAGGGACTGTAATAATATCCTCNTTCCTTCACCTCTTTTGCATCTCTTCTTCTCATCATTGTTGGTGGGAGATTTGAAGGCATTTTTCACTGCATTTATCCATGAATTTGAGTTGTTTTTTCCCATTACCAAGTTTTTTTTTTTCTTATTATGTAAACTGATAGGGAAAAAAATGCTCAAGATTAGTAGTGAAATGGTCTTTATAGTGTACGTATGTAGAGAAAAAGGAGCAAAAGATCTATCTAACAAGACACTCTGGACAAAAAAGAAACTTGCACTATTTTTTAGTGGCATGAAATGAAACAAAGCAGCTGCTAGACTAGAATTGAACCATTTGGTAGCAATATTAGGCCTATTGTATTTTTTTATTTATTTATTTAATAAAAAAAGGGAAATGATTTAAAAGGAAAAGAGGAAAGTAATGGTGGGGGGAGTCAGAGAATGTTGGTGGCAAGCATGAAAGAATATAATTTTATCGAGCATGCTGAAAGCTGTGAAAGGTAAAATGTGGGATTGGTCCAGTCATCTTTTATTTTCTTTTAATTTTTTTTATTAATTTATTTTATTTAATCATTTTGGGTAATTTTTAAGAAAATTCTGGTGGAGGTCACATGATTTTTGGCAGGTAAAGGCGTAAAGCATAGGAAACACTGTTCTTTTGGGGATCCCAATTTTTCTTTTTACGGAGATAGATATAAACCTGAGTACTGTTTGTTTGTTGCTATATGTGGAAAAATATTGTGCCCACTTGAGTTGGGTGATTGAACGGTGAAATCTCAATTACATGTGTTGATTATACAGTGAAAATTTGTATGGTTGTGTATTAATTTAACGGTGAAAAAATCCAATTACATGCATATGTTGATCACACAGTAAAAAAATTAGCGTGAAATCTATCGGGATGGGACAACAGTTTATAGCAATAATTAATCTGCTCCATTTTTTCTTCCCTAAGTTCTCTTTTTCTGGTAGATAAAAAAATTATGGTAATTTCAAAGATCAATCCTCACGTCTGATCTAATTGTTTCGTGTGGTTTAAGCATAATATCAGGAATGGATTCGTTTTTTAACAGAAGTTGGAAAAATAATTGGACAGTGTGATTATATGCGCAAACTGTATCAAGTCGACTAATGATTGAGGAGCATGCAAAGGGAAAGGAAGGACAAATGTGAGATATCAAGTGCTTAGTTATGAAATTTGACAACCGGTCACAACCCCATTCTAATTCTCAATTCTTGATTTAAGAATCCCAATAAATTTAACTTGAACTTATTTTAAAAGTCTTGAAATACTTACGTATGATTNGAGAAAAAAAAAATATATAAACGAAATCTCACATGTAGGCCTGTATATGAGCCGAGTCGAGTTGGAACTCGAACCCTTAACGTCCAGCTCGTTAAATAAAAAACCTGAAAACGAACTCGACTCATTCATCACACTAATAACGAGTCGATCTCAAGTTTTAACAAACCGAACTATAGAAAATTATATAAAAATTCTCTTTTTGAGCTTTATCGAGTCGAGCCGAACTCGTAACCAAACAAAATGAACTTGAGTTTGGCCTGTTTATCAAACGAGACGAGCCGAGCTGAGTCAAAGTCGTTTAATTTAACAATACTACTCACATGAGATCTCTTATTCAGACTTAAAATTTTTCTAAAGAATTCACCCCTTCTAAAAAAAAATTATCACTTAAAGTCCAAACAAATACACCCCTTTTTTACATTTTCCCTTAATTTGAGATTCTTAATTTGAGTATTTGATTCCCATATAAAAGGATCGATGGGGACCAACTAACTACACATTAAGACCCCCACATGAGTGCAAACAAAATTTTCTTCTGCCTTTCATGGGGAGAAAACACATTCTTATTATCAATTCACAATATCAGCGAGTTTTAACTTCACCTTCAAGTTACCAGCCTGAACTACTATTTCTCCTTTTGACTGATCCAATTTCAATACCGTTGCTTTCTTGTTCAGAGAAGGCACGTTCACTGTGTCACCAACCTTTGGAAGCTCACGCTTCTTCTCTGCAACTCGCCAAAAAACGACAACAAAGAAAAATAAAATTTTAAGCAATATGTTATGTGAACATCTCAATATAAAATGTTCTCTAAAAATAAATTAATAGGGACGCTTGGATATAAGATGTTTTGATTTTGTTTGGATTTTTTGGTTTGATATAGTTAATTATGAAAAAAGTGGTATGGTTAGTTATTAGTGAAATTTTGAGTTTATATTAAAATAATATTTAAAATAAAATAATTAAAATTGATTTAATTTAAAAATAGGAGAGAGATGATGTGAAGTAATGATTAGCTACAATTATGTAAGTAGATGAATAGTGAATTAAAGTTGATGTAATGTGTAAGAATGATTGAGTGGTATATTTTATTATATTGATAATATTGAAGATAATGAGGTTGATTTAAATTTGAGTTAAAAAAAGTGATTGGTTAAATAATTGGATTTATTTTTTTAAAAAAAAAAAAATTGTATCCAAGCATGCACATAGCAGGTAAACTACTGTTTGGCTTCTTTTCAGAGTTCAACAATTACCTGTAACCGGTTGCTCCCGGTTAACCATGGTATTGGGAGTTTGAACTGCTGCAGAAGTTTCAGTTTCTTGTGATGTTGAAGTATGGTTATTTGTATCCGCTTTTATTTGCTTGGAAGGTTCGGTTGGACGTGATCGATACTCGCGCACTTTCTTATGAAAGATGGAACGTGCAGAAGCTGCTATCTCGGACATTTCTTGCATCATCCTGTATCTTTCATTCATGCCATGTTGCATCACACTCTTTTTCGTTTCGAGTAGGTCCTGATGGAGTTTCTTTGAGAGCCTAAAAAGGGGGGGAAATAAATGGTTTGAATGAACTTGCATAGACTCAGGCATCAGTTAAATATGGTGAATCATCACCTCAGGTAATGTTGTGCATCGTGAACTTTTTTATTATAGTCTTGCTTGAATCTCTCCATATCAACTATGACCTGCACTAGATTCCATGGGAGTTTGTTAGACGAGAGTATACACAGCCAAGTCAAATCGATCAAAATTGGATCTTAAGTTAGATTGAGCTATTTTGAATAAAGTTGATTGAGTGAGATGAGAGAGAAAGTGTAATTAGATAATATTTAAAATATAATGATTAAAGTTGATGGGATGTAAAAGTAAGAGAGGTGATGGAAGTGATAGGTAGTTAAAAATATGTGAGTGGATGAATAGTGAATTAAAGTTGATGTGATGTAGTGATGATTGATATTATTTAATTATTTGATTATAGTGAATTATGGGTAATCAAATTTCACGATGCACACATCTAATTATCAATTACCTCATTGATTTCTGCACTAGCTGTTCCATATAGTTCACGTGCGTTATCTAATATTTGACCTGGCAATCCAAGCCTATCAGCAATATTGATTGCGTTTGAGCGCCCTAAAATTAGAGAAATAACCATTACCAAAAATCTTTTAGAGTGAAAATCAGTATATGAAGATGTAGTAAAGTACCTGGTATTCCCCAAAGGATTCTATAAGTGGGCTTCAACTCCTCTTCAGCAAACTCCATGCAAGCATTCTCAAAGACATTGTTGCTGTCAGCGTTGTAGTAAAGACATCACGTTTAAACTCATGTCTGATATGTACATTTTTATTTGCATAAGATACCTGTATTTAAGAGTTTTGAGTTCTCCATGATGTGTGGTGGCAATCGTCAACAAAGTACCAGAATCGGCAAAAGATTCTAGCAATGACATCCCCAGGGCAGCTCCTTCTAGAGGATTTGTTCCCGCACCTACCTAAAAATGACGAAGGAATGACTAATTACTAATTAATGGTACGATATAACCTGATTTCATTACACAATATTCTATTTATCAATCTAGATATTAGCACATATTTATTCTGTTGATTGCAAAAGTCAATGATTGCGATACATTCAACTGCAGAGAGTAAAAGTAAATTCCCTACTTCATCCAAGAGCACCAATGACAGACTTGTTGAAAGGGACTTGAGTTCCTGCAAAAGAATCAGCAAAAAACAGCCAGAATTAAGACCGTGGGCATAATATGAGTAGATTTTGTTTACACACACTACTAAAAGGGCATTTTATACATTTGCGTTCATTAAACTTCTTTCATAGTAAAAAACAGCCAGAAGTAAGACCATGGGCATAATACGAGTAAATTGGTTTACACACACTACTAAAAGGGCATTTTATACATTTGCATTCACTGAACTTCTTTCATAGTAGAAACATCACTGATTTCAAGAGAAATAGCTTAGTTGGCTAAGTTGCTTGCCAGGAATAGGTTGATTATAATTTACAAAGACCTTAAAGGGTCCAGTTATGTTACACAAGTAAATCCTATCTGCTTACGCTAATTTGCTTCAGATGGCCTGAAAAGGTAGATAAAGACTGAGATAAAGATTGCTCATCGCCAATATCAGCAAGTACAAAATCAAACCAGGGAATCCTTGCTGGTTCTGATGCCAAGACATAGAGACCTGCAATATTTTCCCTTCCATTATTGGAAAAATAAGATTTCACGGCCCAGTGCAATGGGGCCTTCCGGGACTAGGAATAGCTTAATTATAACAAAATACAAGGTGGAGTCACATGTTTTTTCGTGATAACTGGGAACCGTGGGCGATCAGATTTAGTGTTCCTTGAATTCGAAATAAGCAAACATCAACAGAAGTTTCCAGATATAATGTTGGTTGAGAGTTAAGACCAAAACAAAGAAAATGCAAAGACATGTCCAAGTTAATAAGTCCATGGGAGTAGAAAAAATATCACGAAGATAACCTGATTTTGCCATCATTGCAGCCAATCCAACTGTCTTCAGACAAATTGTCTTGCCTCCAGTATTGGGGCCAGTTATAACGAGAACTCTAGTACTCTGCGTTATAAATATGTCAAAGGGGACTGGAAGAGCTTGTTTCAACCTGGCAACCTGAAAACAATGTCACAGAGAAAGAACCTAAAGTAGCATATGCAAGAAGCTAGCATAGTCAGATAGTGTCTAAGCTGGTACAAGATACCCGTTTTAACTGACAGTTTTTACCTGCAACTCCAAAGACGATATATATGAATCTTGATCTTCTTTCCATCTTGAAGATCCTCCGATCTGTTTCCTCCTTCTGATTTCCTGTAATAATGCACAATCGTTCAGGAAACTATACAAATTTCAGAAGATTCAGAATATGAGAATTTGTGAGATACATAAGCCCCTCGATTTCAACCAATTTGGTTCTCTTACCCCCACACTAAATGGGATTTTGAAAAACCAACCCACACAATTCCAAGTAGTATGCAAACTAATCAACCAAATAACTTGTTGAGGTTCACTTTCTAAAAGTAGTATATAGTATGTACTGGACTTTCAATTAAGCGTGCGTGTAAGCACAGCTTACAGCTTTTGCATCACTCAGATCCTTCATGGCCATTTGCAAATTTTGACGATGCTGTCGTAGCAATAATGGATGATGAGTTCTAGGCAAATATAATGACCACTTCTTCTGATTGGGTTGTGATAGTAATGAGATGTCATCCTCTGCTGATGTGTCCGAGTTCACGGTGCTACCTTTATCTTGCGGAAAATACAGTTCAGGGAAAGCACCTTCAAACGAGAGACTATATCTTGCTCTAGCATTGATCTGTGTCACATTGTGGGAAATGTGAGTGTCGAGCTTTTGCATAAGTATGACATTAATGTGCACATAAGAATTTACACGATCAGCTCGGTTGAGAATCAATCTATTCGATGAGACATTGGTGTAAATGTTCATAAACCGTAAGCAGATCAGACCACATAAAATTGTGTTAAGGTACACGTATTGTAAAAAGATGCTGCTCCAGACATCAACCACAAAATGGTAACATTCATTTGCAAGTTGCAAATGAAACAAAAATGAGCTTGACAGCCCATCAACCTACAGAACAACCATCTGGCTAATATGATTTCAAAATTATTGTTCACTGAGGGAGTGAAACATTTTCCCGTGTCATTAAATTCATACTAAGAGAAGTTGTTATGCATAAAATTATAGCATTTCACTAGAGCACCCGGTCGGAATGCTTTGTGGGTTCCGAACAGCTATAGTAGCGGAACTTAATAAAATCTCAATATAAAGAATAATCATAATTCACTCATTGTGAAGACAATATTCAGTGGGTAACACTGCATATCAAACAACACAGTGATGTTCTTGATGCTTACCGTGTCTATCTGAATCATGCTTTTGAACACTTGTTCAATGTCATGAAGATCGACTTTTATCTGTACAATAAATAGGACATAAAACTGACTGCTTGATTTAGTACAAATATAAGAAAAATGCAAAGTTGAAAATATTTTTCAAACCTTCTGTGATATCTTCAAGAGCACCTCTGCCTCAGCCCTTGCTACTGACTCCCATGCTCGTTGGAGCTCATCATTTAAAGGAACAGCTGATAGTGGTTCTACGAGACTTCCAGCACCTGAACCACTATACTCGAGCATTATTTCAAAGGACTAACAAGAAAAACATGGCAGGTTGCACAATTTCAAATATCTTTAGTCGAGATGAAAATTCAGGTTCGCAGTGTACAACAACAACAACAACAACATACCCAGTAACAGAGAAAATGTGTTGGAATTTTTGGATGGTCAAAAGGGAAAATGTCTCTTCAGTAACAATGAAACTGAATATCAGCTCATGCATTACGATGCAATATACAAAATATATACTATGTCGTTCCATGTGAACGAGGCAATGACATTTCAAATAAATGTGCAATGATTCCTTATAATATTTCTTATTAAGCATCATATAAAGTTTGAATATGACGAATCAGTGCCTTACTCCAATTCACAGAGTAAGTAAAATAAATTATTATCTGCAATAGCCGTAATGAGCATCTACGCGGTCAAATAAAGCATCATCAATCGTAACATCACGGTAGAAACTTGTCTCCATTTGATCATCACATTGGGATGTCACTTCCATTGAAGAAATGAAGTTAGCAAGAACAGCTTAGAGACTACTTTGATGCCTATTCCTGAACTATGAAAGTGTAAAAATAAAAGAAACAAGGAAGTGTCTGATGCACCTTGCCAACAATAGTCCCTCAAAAGTTTCGCGCGCGTCAGCATTTGACTGTATGCACCATCGGCCATCAATATTGCATATTTCCTGTACAATGAAAATAAAAGAACCTCAAAGTATTAATAAGAAAACACATAGAAGTGTTTTTTAAATATTACTATCATAATTTTAAATGTATAAGATAATTAACACCAAAGTTATGCAACAATACATATATTATTGAAACAAACTAACTTACGAGAGTAGATGTTTCTTCGAATTCATTTCTTATAATGCCTTCCATCAACTGGCGCAACTAATGAATGAAAAGTAAATTAGGTCGCAATCAGGCCCCTCAAACAGAACACGGTGAACTTGAAATAACAGCCAACTTCATACAGAAAGCTATGTAGATAAAGAAACCCACCAAACTCACGTATCCCGAGCCCGATAATCTTATTTTCTCCATCATAATTACATAACAGACAGTTTACAATATAAAGGTTACCTTTCTCTCAATTGAGCGCACTTGATTACGTGCATGTCTCAAGTCCGAACTCTGAACGGGAAGCATACTAAGAATCAAAATGGGGCTATACTAGAAAAAACTAAATTCAAACCCGCATATAGAAGATGGACTCAACAACCGACCGCGGAATCTTTTACGGAGCCATCTTCATCCACAATTTGCTGTATAAACTTGATCAAAGGCTGACTTATGACTAATTCCATTATCTGCAGTTAATAAAAATTCTGGATATCATTGAACAAGCACCATGAAGCATTTATACAAGCCATCCAAATAAAACTACAATACCTGTTCTGATAGAGGCATAAACCTTTTAAACCAATATGAATCTTCCCTTATTGCAGCTTTCACATTTAACTGGAGTGAATCAGCAAATTGTAAAAGGGCTGCAAGTGCCACTGCTTCACTCCCGGTCAAAGCAGAACCCGTGCGAGCACATTTTAGTCCAGTCTCCACCTTCCAACAAAACACAGGGTCAGCTTAACACTTCCAACTGAGAAAATAAGGGAATCTAGTTTAAACTTCTGCTTTGTTCCAGAATTACAATGAGCGACAGTACAGATCCAAATAAAGAAACTGAATAATATCTACAATATCGAAACCTAGCATATAAAATACGAAAAAATCTGTTTGAACAGAAGCCTCAATATCAAAAGCCAATTTCAACTACAAGATCGAAATCTAGCATATAAAATAAGCAAAAATCTGTTTGAACGGACTCAGTAGCAAAACAAAGATAGAATTCATCACACCAATGCAACATGGATGCCGGTAAAGTCCATCATGGCACCATATTTGAGCATTTCCACAGCAGCTTCAGTCTCCTTCAGTAGTCTTACACTATCGTCGTACGATTTATCCAATTCCCACAGTTTCTCCTGACCACACAAAACGTGGAATATAGGATTAGATAACAGCAACATTCACACATACACAAACAGTTAACACACATACATAAAAAAAAATTATGCAATAGCTGTAATTTAGCAGAGACCTTGGTGAATTGTCTGCCAAGTGAAGTGCCGGCGAAGGAGGCAACGCAATCGCAGAGCTCTTCCCATTGCAAAACTCTGAGGCTGTCGAGAACTACAGACGGAGGGTCGCACTTAGAACTTTCTCTTCCCTGAACTGCTACTGCTACTGCTATCAAACGTCCACCGAGCAAATTCCGGCGAGTGTTCAGCTGAAACTGAATAAACCGAGTGGCGGAGAGGCCGGCGACGGCGTTCGAAGAGACTCCGGGAGTCGTGACGGGGAACGGTGATGCGGTGAAGTTCTGAAGAAGTGTGAATGAAGGCATAAGTGCGTGTGGAGGGCGAAATTGAAGATGGATTTTTGGATAGGAGGGAAAAAAGAGGTTGCCATGGACTATGGAGGAGGACAAACGACGGGCTCTTTTTTTTTTTCTTTTTGTTTTTCTTTTCTTTCTGGTCCTTGAGTTTGTAGATATTCTCCATAAATCCGTGTATTGATAGAAATTTCTACTTACCTCCCCTGTGCTTTTTTCATTTTGCGGTTCCACTCAAGTCTCAACCATACATCAGTTGACACGACGAACAATTTTGAAGAGTCGGTTTAAGGTTCCGATTTTGTAGCGATTTGGCTCAAATCAACTATTATTTTTTTTCATTCTAAGATTCTAAGTCATTTCGATTATGGTTTTTAACTATTAGTTAAGTGATAATCTAATTGGGAGTGATAAATCATCGATTATAACAAATCAGACGAATCAAAACCAATGGAGCAATTATCAGGCCCAAAATTGTGGTCAATAGCTACAGACCGATGGTGCCAACGATTTCGAGCAATTTATTTGAGGGTTTTTTCAATCCTCTTAAATTTGAACCCAACTACATGATATTAGGTTAAGGTTTTGAAATTGTTTTGGTTCAAAATCAACTATTCTTTTTTCATTTAGGTTGTCTCAATTATGGTTTGTAACCATTGATTTAGGGTTAATACAGAATGATGAACCTTCAACTACAAAAAATAAATGAACCAAAACCGAAATGGAGCAATTTCCAGGCCCAAAATTATGGTCAATAGCTCCGACTTACAATATCAACAGTTTAGAACATTTGATTTAAGGGATTTAATTCTCTTGAATCAAAATTCATCATCTAATACAAGGTTACAGTCTCATAATGGTATCGGTTTAGATTTTTTTCTTGTTCTTTTGCATTTAGGTCATTTCGATCATGGTTCGAAACAATTGGCTTAGTGATAATTCAGACAATTCGTCAACTATAAAAAATAAATGAATCAGAACCAAGCATAACAATTTTCATGAATGGAATCGTGGTCAATAGTTTAGGACCGACATTTTAATTGAGACTAAGTATCTTTTAATACTTTGTGACCAATAAAGTTATCTCAAAAAAATTGGTAATAAAAAATGTGTCTGTTGGTGGATGAATTGGTAAAACTAATATGGGCTCTGATTATATATATAGATGCAAAAATATATAATATATTAATCCATCAACTGTTATTTGTTCACATTTAGTGGATTATTAATGTCTATGATCGAATGAAAAGTTTTTTTTTTTTTTTGTTAAATTAGAAGTATGGGCTAACCTTTGTTTGGTAAAAAATAAAATCTAAGTTTGAAAAATTTGCATGAAGGAGCCTTTTTTAGATTAAATGGTTGAACAATTCTAAATGATATTTTAAGACGTAATAAACCTTCCACATAGCAAGCTTAAAGTCAAATATCAAATATGTGGCTAATTTATCTGAAACGAACAGTTGATTTTGAACCAAAATCATTTCAAAATCAATTGCACGTAAATCGTAATCTATCATTATATAAAAAGATTAACCATTTAATAATTTTAGCAGTTATTTTCCGCCAAATACATTTAATGCCTACTAAATATAGATTTTCGGACATTATTAATCTGTTGGCCTTCAAACTCGGACCTAACAATTTGATCCCGTATGATTTTGAATAGCTATCCTAAAAGATATTTATTTTACAAATATAAAGATAAAGATTATTTTACAAATAAAAATTCTAAAGAAGTATTTGATTCACCAGACTCTTTAATTGCTATGTTGACCTTCAAACTCGGACCTAATAATTTGATCCTGTATGATTTTGAATAGCACTCCTAACAGATATCTATTTTACAACAATAAAGATAATGATTATTATACAAATAAAAATTCTAAACAAGATTAACTGAATTCTTATGATTGCTATCTTATGTTAAAATAATTTAGGTTATAGTTTTAGTTTGTTTTTTTAATTTTTAACAGCCGCATTGTGTAGCTGTTGTTTTTCATTTCATTGAGTAGAATAAGCAACATTAGAGCTGCAAATGAACGCTTGCAAGTATTATTATTTGAGAACTTGGTTCGAAATTTTTAATAGTATATTGGAATATTACTTATTTTTATATATTTTTTAGTTTATTTCAATTATTAGCTATCACAATACATATTACTTATTCATACATTACAACATACATTGAATACCGATTTTTTGAATATTTAATTTATACTTATATAAAGAGCCATCTCATTTATTAGAATTAGTAGAAAGAAAAGTCAAAAGTAATTAATGCATTCAATTTCTATCAATTAATTTTTATTTAATTATTTTTTTTCCATAAAATCGATACAAAAATTAAATGTACATAAAACAAAAAAAAAGGCATATTTGATCGGAAGATAAAATCTTGATTTTACAAAAAATAAATCAGATATCAAGAGTTTGGTTGTCTATATAGATATTGATTTACGTAAATCAATACATCTAATATTTATAGTTTGTGTAGATTTAAAATTTCTTCTTATCTTTGTACAAAAAATCTTATCTAATTGTATAGAAAATCTGATCTAAGTGATTTCCGTATATCAAGATTTTTTCTTAAAAATCTTAACAGATATTGATTATACTCTACTAATTATAAATTATAAATCTCAAAATATTGAGTCATCGTCTTCCTCACTTCAACCTCCTACGAAAAAAAATATTCCCAATCAGTATTTCATTCAAAATAATGAATCAAGAATTTAGCTTAATCAAACAAGTTAATAGGTCTTTCATCCAATACTTCTTATTGTACAATTTTTCTACGTATTATAAAATTTTAGTTAATATTGCATCTTATAATATAATATTACCCAAATAAATATATTTCGTGTCTCGCACGGGTCACGTACTATATATATCCCGTACATTTTTCTTTATTCATGTATATAATTATAAGCCTGGATAAATAGCCTTAAAATTGTACACCACGTGCATCACGGGCTCTGCACTAGTAACCCTTGAACATATTGCATTTTGTTATGTACTTAGTAGTGGTCGTTTTATTTATGTTTTTGAGGCCAACGATGATAATGAGAGGAAATGATAATTATTTTTGTTATTTTTCTTTTCATATAAATTAGCCATTCCTATGTTCAATCCAAATCTTATTAATCACAAGTTGACGACAATTAAAAAAAAGAATCAAATATATTCGATAATAAAAAAAGGAATATAATCCACATTTGCCACACCAAAACCAAACAGAAAAAAAATAAATAAATAAATAAATAAACATATATAAAAAAGTCAACCCCCGACCAAATTGACCACCCAAACAGCGGCTCAAAACAACGAAGCCCAACCTACGCCTTGAAGCATAGGAACTGATGGTGGTGGCCGCCGCCGCCGTGGTGGTGGTGCGACGTCGTCATTACCCTGTCGATCAACCCCCTGACGTGGCAGAACTCCTCCACGTGGCACGGGATGTTGATCGGCCCCTCCTGCTCGAACCCGTACTCCTCCTCCGCCTCCCCTAGCAGCCGCGCGAACAAAGGGTGGTTCACGTACGCCACCGGAATCACGAATCGCCGCCGCTCCTCCTCCTCCCGTCCGATGGTCACCGCCAGGCACCCCTTCGGCACGCCCGCCGCCTCCCGCCTCCCCACGCCGCCTCCGATCGACCGACTCATCAGTATTTACAGAGATATCGACCAACAAATTGCTCACAAAAATATGAAAAACAAAAGTCGAGCGAGATTTAGGGTTTCGAAAACTCAAATTCGATGCTAGAGCCTAGAAGAAGAGAGAGGAAAAGGGCCAAGGATCGGAAGCCGAGATGGCGAGTGCGAACAGGGATAAGGCGGCGTCGGTTAGAGATTTGGGAATATTGCTCATGGTATAGTGCTATGGCGAAAAACGCAGCTCATGTATATATATATATATGGAGAATTTGGGTTTTTTTTTTTTCTTTCTTTGGAGAAGGTTTTGGGTAATGGGGATTGTGTTTATATAGGAAAAGGAGTTTTTGTGCGTGTAGAGTTTGGGTTCGTTCTAGATTTAGCTGTCATTGGTTGGGGTTTTTTCTTAGCTTGTACGCCAAAGGGTGTTTTTACTTTTTTCTTTTTATGTATGGCGGTGGATGGATTCGGTGTGGATTGTACGTGATAGTAATTAAATAAATAGAATGAATTTCTAAATTCAAACATGACTATATTGGGTATTTTTTGAAACCATTTTAATGATTGCCAAAATTTTGACCTTTGCTAGTAAGGCTGGGATTTAACTGGGGAAGCTTGGGAACTGGGAGAAGAGTTATAATTTAACAACTTGAAGGTAAAGGCATATCATTATCTTCATTATGGATAAGCTTATTTCATCAAACCGATTGCACACAAACATATAAAGTATCACAATTTTTCGCATAAGAAGTTGGCTTATAAAGATCACCCATTATACTTTATAAATAAAAATGCTTATTGTTAGTATAAAATTTAACAACTCATGTAAACAAAAACAAGGTGTATTTAAAGGGAAATGAACGTAAATTTTTTGTATTATTGATTATTTCACGAGAGTACAGGAAGTCGGTTTTGTAAGTAACCGAGATGTTTTTTATAGTCCGTGTACAATGTGCGGAAAAAGATTCTTGTACAGTCATAAATTCCACTATTTATAGTACGGTGATTTTGTCTTTTTGTCCGAGATAGATCAGGTTGCATTAAATGTTGAGTAGCTTCAATAAAGCGACGTGTAATGCTGTGAGGGAACATCAATGATTATTCTTTGACTTGATGGTTCAATTAAAAGTGTACAACGCCTCCTGCTTTGGAATTCAATTACATCGGATCTCGGTTTAAATAGATAATCTTGAACAGAAATGTCTGCATAGTCGGTTCCTTTATCCTTAATCTGAAGTCGGTCTTGGAGTTAAGCGATAAGTCGATTATTGTTTCAGTTTGTCTTAAGTCGGTTGTCGTTTACTTGTTCCAAGCTGAGCTAAGTTTGGCCGCCAGAAATAAAATTAAAGGACCATTAAAAAGATAATATAATTGATCCCTTAATTAATCTTGAGAAATCAAGTCGATTGTAACACATATTTATATTATCAAATATCATACTTTTATATACATATTTTTAAGAGTATGACATTCGAGTTTGATATATGCACATATAGTTAAAAATTATGATTGTCTAACAGTTTAACAATTGGACTTGCCTAACATCAGTCTTACAATTAAAAGTATTCTCATATGAAAACTGAGGAGTGAAGAGTGTCGTGGTGGTGTGTAGTATGTTAGGATGTTGTGAAATTGGTGTAGTGTGGGGTGATATTTATAGAAGAGTTAAAAAAAACATGGTGGTATTATTAAAATCGAATTACTAGCCATCATAGTTAGATTTGGTTCGTGAAATCTTAAGTTCATTTTGTCCATTTACGTAAATAAGCTGAATTCAAACAATTAAATGAACTTGTTTATTGAACAATTAAAATAGAGTTTGTTTTAAATTACTTGTTTTTTTCTATAACCATGAAATAAAATAGTTGAGTCGAACTTTGAACAACTTATTCAGAATTTTTCAAACGTGTTGAGCTTTCACGAGTTAAAACGAGTTGACTCCATAAGTGTAAATAACCACTATTTAAGGACCAAAGTTACAAATAAGCGTTTTCCTTATCCACCTTGAGAGCCTCTGAACTTCAAACACAAAAAGTAGCAGCAATCAGAATAAGCAAATGGCTCACTCAGCTTCATTCTCGCCACCAACGGCGCACGTTAGCAGCTCCGCCTTCTCTCGAAGCTCACAAACTATTTCTCCTTCGAGCTTGAAAATTCTTAAACTCCCTCGTTTCTTGCCATGGCAAAAGGTAATCAATCAACGTTTTTTCCCCAAAATTGTCCGTCTCTAAAAGTAGGCACCTGCCTTCGAGATCGATCTCGGGTTTTTTCAACTTTCAATTACGTTTGTTTGGCAGGTGAAAATAGGCCCGTTGAGTGCGTCCCCAATGGGGTTCGGTACCTGGGCTTGGGGTAATCAGCTGTTGTGGGGTTATCAAGAATCCATGGACAGTGAGCTTCAGCAGATTTTCAATCTTGCAGTTGAGAATGGAATTAATCTCTTTGATACAGCCGATTCGTACGGCACCGGAAAACTGAACGGGCAAAGTGAGAAGCTCCTTGGGAAATTTATCCGCGAGTTTGAAGGTTGATGATTCTTACCGTGCGTTGCTCCTTTTTAGTTGCGAGTTTTTTTTTTTAACGGTTCAATTGCTCATGTATGAGCTCCAGATGGTAGAATTTAAGTGAATTTGCATGGATATTATTATGTTTTTTGAGTTCTAATGCATATAATGGATGAAATTATGCTTATGGGTAACTTAACAGGTTCTTGAGTTTTCGAAGTCTTGAAAGAATATAAGCTTGCGAAATTCTGCTGTAGTTTTACTATGTTTTAGCATCCAAATGCCTGGTTTGCTTTTCAGTCAGAAATGTATGTTTGTGTTTGTGTTTAGCTGATATGGAAGTACACAAATTGCTTTCATCTTTTCTTGTTTTTTCTAACACACTAATCCATTTGCTAATTTTTAATTCTAATCGTCTGCTTACCAAGGAAATAAGCAGGCCAGGGATAAAATCATAATTGCTACAAAATTCGCTGCATACCCGTGGCGCCTAACTCCTAATCAATTCGTGGATGCTTGCAAGTATGCTTCTAATTTCAGTTGAGCTAGTTTTTTTTCTTTCAGTTATCAAGTTTGCTGTTTTATTCTCGACTGCAAAGAATTTTATAAGGATTCTTCTTTTCAGATCATCGCTACATAGACTTCAGCTCGAGCAAATTGGAATTGGACAACTGCACTGGTCAACCGCGAATTATGCACCTCTGCAAGAACGAGCCCTTTGGGATGGTTTAGTGGCAATGCATGACAAGGTTATCATTGTCTATTACGCCTTACGGACTTTTATTTTTATTTTTTATGTAATCTCTTATATATTTTCCTCTAAAATTTTCACATTTCCAACTTATATGGCTTCTTTATCCTAGAAAACACTCTAATACAGGGATTAGTACGAGCAGTTGGTGTAAGCAATTACGGACCAAAACAGCTGCTAAAAGTGCACGACTACCTTAAGGCCCGAGGAGTCCCACTCAGCTCGGCTCAGGTGCCATTTGTATTTCCATTCCGTATGAATTTAGACTAATTTTTTTGTTGTCAGGCAAAAATAAACATGCTTGTGCAGCTGCTTATATATTTTCATCAGTAATATCATATTTTAACCTGAAATGCTCGAATTAGGTGCAATTTTCGCTTTTGAGCTTTGGAAATGATCAGATAGAGATCAAGAGTATATGTGACTCTCTGGGTATTCGTGTCATTGCATACAGCCCTTTGGGACTCGGCATGCTTACCGGAAAATATACTCCTACCAATCTTCCTAGTGGACCTCGGTACAGCTCAAGTCACCAATTTATTTATCATTTACAAAAAAATGCCATTTTTTAAGTATCTCAGTGCATATGCTGCTGCAATTTCTTTACAGGGGCCTTCTATTTCGACAAATTTTACCAGGGCTCGAGCCTCTGCTCAATTGTCTAAGAGAAATCTCACAAAAAAGACAAAAGACCATATCTCAGGTACAAAATTTGAGGATATTTGGATTTCCTGGCTTGTGAAAGCACAATACTTACCCGAAATTGGAAGATAAATTTTAGCTGTCAAAAGATTATATCTATCTTTAAAAAAAATGTGGGGTTCGATAGTATCACTTGCAATGAGAATATCATTACAGATCAAAGAATGAAAGTAAATTGTCACTAGTCACTACAATTATCTAACATTTGATTCTCGTTTTTTTCAATTATCGACCTTTAAGGCAGAAAGAAGCTCTTACAGTTTATTAATGTGTTTTTTTTTACAGGTGGCTATAAACTGGTGCATTGGAAAAGGTACAGTTCCAATTCCTGGAGTCAAGTCGATAAAGCAAGCCGAGCAGAACTTGGGTGCCCTTGGCTGGCAATTAAGTTTGGATGAGTTGATGCAGTTGGAATATGCTGCTCTTGAGTCTCCACGCAAAATGGTTCAAAACATATTTCAAACGAGGTGATATGGCTAAAATACCCCTTTCATTTTACCCACCTCCTGAAGTTGCATGACTGAAATTTGAATTTAGGCCTCGTTTACTTAAGCTGATAGCAGAGTTTAAAAATATTTAAAAAATAATCTACATTAAAAACATTTTAAATATGCACATATATATACACACAATTGGTCAAAAAGGAAAAAATATGGGGCCCCTATATATAATGGGCCCTGGGCAGTCACCCTAGTGGCCTTGCCCCAGGGTCGGCACTGATAGGATAGGATATTGTTGGAAAGGATACGGTTGGATAAGTCCTGTTATCCAAATGGGATTGGATAATATGTTAATGTTTCCTGTGGCTCCCACAATGTTATGCACGATTGGCAGGATTATTTTGTCCCGTCTTGAGGGTTCGACATTTTAATCCCACCTTAATGATCATTTTGTCCAAAAATTGGCATGTGAAATGTCCATTTTACCTTTAGAAGTCCACCAAATTACATATTAGGCCATATAAATATATTTTCCTGCCACCTCATATTTTGCTTTTTATGCTGTTACTTTAAGGTTAGTAAACGCTTGATTCTTTTTGCCTTAATATGCATCATGTTTTTGTAAACATAGGACACAAGCTGACGTGTAAAGTTGATGGGATTGAACTGTCCAATCCCATCTTTTTGAGTAAACGGGGTCTTATATCAACTTCATTTTGTTTTCAGTCTCGAGAAAATTGACAACTATTTGATACTATGTTTGCATTCTCAACAGATGAAAACCCTCGACAAGAAGCTCACTGGAGCCTAGCAAGCACACGTCGAATTCTTGCCTGATTTAACGAACATGATTCTTGTCCAGCCTGTCAATATTAATCGCGTACCCAGAAAAAAAAAAAGCCAACAGATTTACGACATGAGAAACCGAATCCGAGACGAATGTTTCCACTCAAGATACTCAATGCTTATATATATATATGATTTCCAATACTACTGATCATAATTCATACTTTATACTCAGTAATTAATGGTTAAGAACAAGACAGCCACATGTATTAGTAGACAGCAAATTCAATCCTACTTGCCCCCACATAGAGTTTTAAACTCTCGAATTACACACATTAACTCACATACCCATGCAGATGTGTTGATCCAACGGTTAAAACTCCCACCTTTATTTTTATCATGTATAGTGCATCACACACACACACACACACACACACACACTCACACACACACACACACACACACATATATACATGTTTATATATGTATCATGATGTTTTTTGACTGGTTAATTCAGCTTGGAAGCCGAGTCCTTGTCGAGAAACCACGTCACCTCACCCTCCGCCTCGTGGTGAAGCTCCGCGCAGGGTATTATCGGCTGGCCGCCACCTGTCCCTCCTCCGGCGAGTGTCTTGCCGACAACACCCGCCAGATCTTTTCCGGTGACCACCATGGCAATGGTGGAGGCGGACTTGATAACCGGGAAAGTGAGTGTGGTCCTGACAGGTGGCGGCTTTGGCGAGTCGTATATGCACGTGACCCACTTTCTCGTCTCGTGCCTCTCGGGCTTTCCTGGGAAGAGCGACGCCACGTGGCCATCGGGGCCGATGCCTAAGAGCATAAGGTCGAAGATCGGGTGTCCGGAGGCCGATATGGGGAGTCGGTTTTGGGTGGCTAGAGCTTTGAGAAGGTCCTCGTAGTTCTCCGCCATGCGTTGGGGGTATTTGTGGAAGTGCATCGGGTAAATGTTCTGTTTCGGAATTGGGACCTGTTGAAAAAAAAAAACATCGGAATTACTGCATCGGGTAAATGTTCTGTTACAAGATCGGAACATGATACGACGCATAGAGCTGTTAAATTAATCGAGCCTGGCTCGACTCAGCTCGTTAAGGCTTGAGTTTGGCTCGCTTCGTTTGATAAATGAGTCGAGCTTGAGCTCATTTAAAGCTCGTTTAGTTAACAAGTCGAGCTCAACTCGATAAGGTTCGTTTAAGGCTCGAAAAGATATTTTTCATATAATTTTTCATAATTCAGCTTGTTAAAGCTCGAGATCGGCTCGAACTCGGCTCGTTATTATTGGTAAACGAGTCAAGCTCGAGCTCGATTTAAGGCTCGAGCACCCTAATTTTTCATAATTCAGCTTGTTCCGAGAGTGAATCCTACTAAATCCTTGTTATTACTTAATTACTAAATAATAGTACAACTAAATAAACTACATAACCGTAAGACATATTATATGATTATAGAGACAACTTACACGATGAACACGATACAAATCGGAATGCGACATGAATAGCCCAAAAATTTAAGTTGGATTTGGACTTAGTATCATATTTACGATTAAATAACATGAATAACACAAAAATTTAAGTTGGATTTGTACTTAGTATCATATTAAACGATCAAATAAAATAAAATAGATAATAGTATGATATCACGATCTGTCACCCTAAAGAGAAAAATATGTTCCAACCATAGAAAGAAAACCGTTCTTGGCCAGATTGTGGTTGCTACACTCGCTGTCGAGGGGACATTTCCTCTCGTCCACCCAAAACACGTGCCATTTGGACCAGTCGATGCTTTCCTTGTACGACTCGACCAACTTCCTGCGCCAAATGTATTATACGATAATTATCAATGTGATAACTGTACATATATACATATATTAGTAACCCTTAAACCAATTTATAATCACCTAAGAGTATGAATTAGAGTCCCGCCCGAAAGCACGACAGTAAAAGAACACTTTGCTTTGATATGTTTTGCAGAGAGATCAGCGATGTACTGTGCCAGAGCTACCGACACATCTTTTTCTGTCTCGAGTTTTATGACTTGCCTCGACTTTCTGCAGGTTTGAGCAGAACAAGCCATGGATTGATGCTGGTGTTTGAAAAAAGAATGATATATTCTAATTCGTTTTAGAAATCAATTGATTTGCAAATGTTGCTAGCTAGCTATGAGTTTATGCAAATTCCATGTTGTGGCATAAGAGTATTTTATAGGCTTGTTGGGATGTGGATTTGCAGAATACAGAATATTTCGATTCGTCAACTTCACGCTAGAATAATACATGTTATGCTTTTGGCATATATATTAATATATATTTTATGCATCATAGATGATGAATATATAAAACCTAGATTAATTGTTATGTTTTACGAAAGAAATTCTATAGTCAAAGTCCATGAATTGATGTATAAACATTTGTCATAAGTTGACTTTATTTTAAAACATGTGTCACTATTTATAAACAATTGTGGATGATTATAAATTGTGTCATCCGATACTCTACAAATTATATCGTAGTACAAAAATCTCTCAAAGTTATTCTTTTTCCTTTTGCTGGTCCATATATTATTCTTCCAAAAAGAAAAAATTCGTCCATCAAATTATCTTTCTTGACAGTCATCTTTCTTAATTTAAAAAATTAAAATCATTGTTAGAGGAATTCGATTCACAATTCGATTCACAACCATTACTATGCCCTTGCTTCAAATATCTCAAAAATCACATCCAAAGCAGCACACAACAATCGCCACACTTAAATATGATAACCAAACCTGTATACCAACTATAAATTATTTTTATTACCTAAATCTCAAATACTGCTTGATTTGCTTTCCAATTTCTCTCATCTGTGTGACCTAAACCAACCTCATAAAACTCATTAAAAACCAATGCTCGAGTGAGTGATTCGAATCTGAGACTCTAATGCAGTAAAACCAAACACCAACAAAGGCCAATAGAACCGAGCACACATATAAACTAAACCATGATAAACAAGGATAAGAAAATAGAACCATTATTCAAATAATACAATGTCTAACCGCCAAAAACATCAAAATATTTCATGTTCAACAACTAAAATAAAGGACATAAAGGGAAACCAACAAATCATAGATAATCCAAACTGCAATCTACTTGATCTTCTTCTTCGGCCTCAGCTGCACAAGCACAAGAATCAAGAATTATTAAGCACAATTGATTAATTGTGAGCAAAAAACAAAAGAAAGAAAAACAGGAAGCAAATATCAGGCTCATGCTATATATATATATATATACATCGTATATACAAACCTGGTTTGTGTGTCCACACTTCTTCTTCCTGCAGTTAACAGCACGGGGGTGCAGACGAGCATAGCATCTATAATTCCATAACACGTAAAACATTATTATAATAACCATCATAAATGTAGATTATAGACAGCATTCGAAAACCATTTAACCAGAGTTAATAATCACTGAATTGGGTATAATGGGTTCACCCCATTGGCAAAGTTCAGGCAGCTCATGCTTTGTTTTCATGGAAAATGTTCGGTGAATGAATAAATGGGGAGAAAAAATATGGAAAATAAGCAAATTGTAGGGGAAAGGCA